>APFE031515645.1:280383-339514 GCA_000404065.3 Pinus taeda
ATTGAAAACGCAAAATATGGACCTTGTTCTTTAAATATGCAAATCAATAAAAACCTCACTACAAAAAAAAAAACAAGAAAATATGAAGAAGAAGAAGACCACTTCCAGAATTATTAAATTTACAAAATAATTATTTACATTTCATACATTAGAAAATTTAAAGTCAAAAAATAGGTCTTTTAAAAAAAGGGTCTGATGCAGAATAAACACTTTTTTAAATCAGCATGAAAATCACTATCATTCTAAAACACAATGTACATAAAAAAATTAAAGTGCCAAAAACTATGCTCTAAAAAAAACATGTGTGTTCTGCATCACCCCTTTTCAAAATCAGGTCACTTTTTTGCTATTTCTACAAAACGTGTAACAATATCAGTTCCCTTTTCAAAGCTTACATTGTTTACGAAATTTGTGTGTTAAAATTCCTTTCTTGCCTGCTATTAAAGATGTGCCCATTTATGTAAAATCTATTAAGGAACTATGTGTCAAAAATCTCAGAAGGAAGCCTAAGGACCCTCCCACTACCCATGTAATTGGAAAATTGTCTGATTTAATTCTCTGAAAACATATTCCTATGAGGTATGAATACCCTGGGAACTCTGTAGTCACTATACAAGTGCAAGGCATCAATTTTCTGAATACCTTGGTGGATTTGGGACCTTCTATTAATATTATGACATTGAAGCCTTGCGTCTTCCTTAGAAAACAATGAATTAAGACCAAACCCCACTATTTTAGAATTAGCTGACATTAGCTGACATGTCTATTATTAAACCAGAAGGAATTCTTGAACATGCATTTGTTTCGGTGGAGACTTGGTATTACCCTATTGATTGCCTAGTTCTCAATCTTAAAGACTAGCTAGAAAGGCATCCCCATATATTGGCTAGACCTTGGTATGCTACTAACAATGCTTAATCTGATGTCAGACTGGGAACATAAAGATTGCTTGGGGAACAACCATTAAGTTTCTTACTATTTATCCACTTGCTAAACCTAACATAGAATTTGGTAATCCAATATGGTTCTTGCTTAGCTGTTAAGAAGAAAAGTTGTGTCCCATCCTTACTATTGAAAAGCCCTTACTTTCAAATAGTAAATTGAGGATGATGTCATTAATAGTTTCATTAGTCAAACCTCTTCAGTAGAACATCCAACTTATCAAATTCTTGAAGTTGCATTATATAATGAAGCTCAACGTAACCCTGTGGAAGAGTCCACTAGTGATCATATCCCTACAAGAGTCATTCATAACAACATTCTTGTTGAAATTGAACCCAGTAAAACATTAAACATTAATTCTAATCTTACTGGTTCTCAGTGAGAAAGATTGATACAAGTCCTCTAGAAGCATAAGCAAGCTTTTTCCAGGGATTACACAGATATGAAGGGCATCAATCAAGAATTATGTGCACACCATATTTATATAGATAAATATGCTTGTCCTATTCATCAACCTCAAATGAGGTTGAACCCACACCTTAAAGATATACTTAAGCCAGAAATCTAGAAATTTCTTGATGTTGATTTCATATATCCCATATCAAATACTCAATGGCTTTCACCACTCATTGTCATCCCTAAGAAGAATGAGAAGTGGTTAATTTGTGTATATTATATGGAATTAAATAAAGACACTCAAAATAACCACTTCCCTCTTCCATTCATTGATCAAGTCCTTGATACTCTCTTTGGGAAGAAAATATTTTCTTTTTTGGATGGATTCAATGGATATTTCCATATTCAAATTGCTCCAAAAGATCAATATAGAACTACATTTATTTATCCACGGGGAATGTTTCCATACTAAGTTCTCCCATTTGGTCTTTGCAATGCACCCATAACCTTCCAAAGATCAATTCTCAGAATATTCTCTAATTTAGTTAATGATGGACTTGAAATTTACATGGACGATTTCACACCTTATGGTCGTGAATTTGAGGAAGCTTTGAATAACCTGGAAAAATTCCTCATCAAATGTATATTGACCAAACTATGTATCATTCATGAGAAGTCTCATATGTTAATGATAGAACGTATATTTTTGGGACATTTTATCTCTGTTGTGGGAATTTAGGTGGACCTAGTGAAAATTGAGGTAATTCTCAAGATTCCTATTCCTAATAAACTAAAAGAGTACGTAGTTTCCTTGGCTGTGTTGGTTATTATCAAAGGTTTATAGATATTTTGTCAAAAATTGTAACACCATTATATGTATTAACAGGGAATGTGGAATTCATTTGGACTGATAAATTTGATAATGCCTACATAGCATAAAAGAGACTACTTTCAACAACACCAGTATTATGAGGTCATAATTGGAAACTCTCATTCCACATATCCTCTTATGCATCAAACATAGCCATAGGAGCATTAATTGGGAAGGAAGAAGACAAGAAACCCAATGTTATTTACTACATTAGAAAAAACTTGACTCCAACAGAATTAAATTATACAGTGACAGAAAAGGATTTCTTGGTTGTTGTTTGCGTTATGAACAAAATCTGTCATTATATCACTGGCTATCTTGTTTTTTTTAATATGAATAATTCTGCAATTAATTATTTAGATAATAAACCGATTAATAATGGTAGGATGAATCTTTATCTACCTTTGTTGCAATAATTCGACATCACCACCAAGGATAGGTGAGGGAAGAAAAACCTTATTGCAAATTTCCTATCCATAATTTTGCCTGCAAATGATTCATCTTTAGTAGAAGATCAATTTCTATATGAGAATTTATTTGTAGTATCCATTAAAACACCATGGTATAATGACGTCACTAACTATTTAATAGCATGGAAGTTACCTTCACATTCGTCTCCTCGAGAGAAGCAATATATTATTCAGTGTAGTTCTTTGTTTTCCTGGACAGATGGTTATCTTTTTATACGAGAGCAGACATTAAAATTTGCAGATGCATAAGGGAAGATGAAATTTATGATATCCTTAAGGCCTACCATGATGAACCCTGTGGAGGTAATTTTTTTAACAGAAGAATAGGACATAAAGTGTTGTATATGGGTTACTTATGGCCAACAATATTTAAGGACACTAAAAATATGTTTAAGGTTGTGGAAACTACTAGAGGATGGGAAATCCTATTCAATCTGATGAAATGGCTCTTCAAATACAATCGGTGGTGGAACCATTTGAAAAATGGGCTATGGATTTTATGGGATCCATTAAACCTCCCTCGAATAATAAATCTTATATCTAGGTTTGTGTTGACTATGTTACAAAGAGGGTGGAGGAAAAATATATTTAAAGAGCTATAAAAGAGGAGGTGTCAAATTTCTTGTTTGAACTTTTTGTTTGATATGGCTTACCTAGAGAACTTATCACTAATGGAGGATCATAATTCAAATCTCATAAAATATCAGAAACATTGTAGAAATATGGCATTAAGCACAGATTTACCTCACCATACCATCCACGGGTGGACGACCAGGTTGAAAGAAAAAACAAAGTGTTGGAAAATATTCTCACAAAAATAGTAGCTACTAATCACCGAGATTGGGATTCTAAACTTCTTGAAGCCCTATAGGCCTATCACGCTACTTGGAAAAATAACACAATATTTTCACCTTACCATCTTGTGTATGGAAAAAATCCAATTCTTCCAATTAAATTTGAGATTAAGAATCTTAATATTTCCTTACAAGTCGGATTGGATCTTACAGAGGCACAGAAACAATTCTTGGAGAAACTTAATGAATTGAATGAAATGTGCCTCATTTCCCTTCAACAAACATCCATAGTTCAATAGCAGAGGGCCAAATGGCATGATCATTTTATTAAGAGAAAAACTTTCCAACAAGGTGACTGAAAATTATTGCATGGTTCCAAATTCCAAGACTTCTTGGGTAAACTTCAAACTAGATAGTTGGGCCCTTACGAGATCATTGAAGTATGTGACAATGGAACAATGTGTCTTACTGTTATAGATTATTATGGTGTATCTTTCCCTGCAAATGGTCATCGACTATGCCTATCCCATCAACTAGTCACAAAGGATTATTTTCTTCACAAAATCACAAATGATTCATATTTGAAAATCATAGGGGAACAAGGGGGTGCCCCCACACTTGCAATTGGGTAAATTTCTTTTTCAATCATAAAAAAATATTTTGATTTTTTTTGTCTATTTTTACTTTTGGTTGATTTTATTTGTTTTCATTTCTTTGGTGTACATATTATCTTTTACATAATTTGTTCTATCTTTAGTCACAGTTGTTGTAACTTCAAGTAACAATTGTTGTAATTTCAAGTCACAATTGTTGCAACCTCAAGACACAATTGATGTTCCTTTACTCAAACTTAAATAAGAATATTTCCTTTATATATTTTAATGATACTTTTTCAGGTGTAACAACCTCTTGATCCCCTATTAATTTAAAAGTGACTATGATTGATTGAAAATCTAGTTCTTTTCCTCTCACCATACACTTCACCGTCTTGGGAATCAATTGAGGGGAGGGGGTTATGTTATTGTTGAATTTTTAATATTTCAATGATAATGACTCATTTCATTTCATGAGATTTATCCTTTTTAAGTACTTTTTCAAGCAATGTGTACAAATCCATATCAAAATGGCATTAGTGGCATAACTTTTGTAACAACCTTGGTTGATTCTCCATGTAAATAAAATAAAAACCAAGGTTATGGGACACTTATTCCAAGTTGAATGGTGGAAAAAAAATTATAGTGGGCATCACTTGTGGTTTATTAATGGCTATGGAAATTAGCAAAGGAAATGAGGTAATAATTAGCATTTAATTATGAAAAATAAAGGAAAATAGGAGAAAAGGGAGTTGAATAGACACAAATATACATGAGAGGAAAATTAGATGGAAAATGAAGGAAAATGAATAAAATAGAGGCCTCAATGGTAAAAAAAGGCACCAGAGAAACATTTCACAGCTTTTGTCAGTTCAGTTTTGGCTCTCTCCTCTCATTATCTCATACACTCTTGCACACTTAGAGTATTCTTGAAGCACTATAGCATTCTCTTGGATTTGGAAGAAGATAAGAAAGGAAGCAAAGAGAAAGAAAAATGAGAGCAAGGAAGCATAAGGATATAGTTGGATTAATGACTATAGCTGGATTTCTTTGCAGGTAACATGTTGCATGTATGATCTCCTTGTTGGTTTTTGGACACATGGTATATGCATCTGGTTCTATAGTTATGTATTTTCATTGGCATGGAGATTTGCTTGGATTGACAGTGGTTTCAACCTTGCCTTGCCATTTCCTAGATATCCATGGTGTAGTGGGTTCTCCTTTTGTATTTTTTGGTTTGTTCTCAGTTTCCCTATGGTTGTGGGTTGGAACAAACGCTTTGGAGCCCTGAAACAATTTGGGTTCCCTAGAGGTTGTGGGTTGAGTTACTAGTCCTTGAAGCTTGAGGGTTGGGACAAATGATTTGGAGCCCTAAATTAGCTTGGATTCCATGGAGACTGTGGGTTGAGTTACTAGTGCTTAGAGCCTTGGACAACTTGAGTATCGATTTGATTATTATTAATGATATCTAGACTAGTTAGGTGAAATCCCACTGGTTGAGGGTTGAGGTGGTTTGGCCTCTATGAGCCCTTTCTAGACTAGTTAGGTGAAATCATACTAGTTGAAGATTGAATTAGTTTGGCCTCTGGAAGCCCTAGATGGTTTTGTTTTGGTTTAACCCTTATGATACTGCATTTATGCTTGGAATATGGCACAAAGGTGATTCGATGAAAGAGAGATTTGGTTCAGCCCAATTTGTGGATAGGTGGTACGTGGAAGTCCCTGACTTGGTTGGAATTTACATACATTAATATGAGCTATTTTTCTTTTGTGATTTATGAGAACATGTACTGGATATTATGTTGATATTATGCCTGATTTGTCATGGTTTCTATTTTGGTTATATGTTGGTTATATGCATGGTTATTTGATACACTCTACTTATGGCTCTTGTTCATGATTTAATGGGTTATTAATGGTTAATAAGCATGGGCTAAAAATTTTTGTTGCAACTATATCAAGAAGGCATAGATCCTTCTTAGTGATTCTTAAATGAATTTCAAAAATTTATAATCATACATGCATTCATGACCCATAGAATTCATGTTTACCATATGTTTGATGAACTCTATATCATGTACTAGGTATGTACTAGTTAAGATCTTGGTCAATTTTGATTTTTTAGCATTACTATCATCTTGTTTGTGTTTCTGGAAATTTAAAGGAAGTTTTGGATAGTTGTTTGGAGGCTAGCCTAAAAAGTGATTCATATCTCAGAACCACTGGCAAAGAACTGGAGTTTTTGGGTCATAACCACATGGAAGCAATCTTATGAGTGTGATTAAATCCTCCTAATTACATGCATGATGTGGCAAGGGTGCGATTGTGGAGTAAACCTAGTGAAAAAAAGGTTCTAGCTTAGAGATTGAGTACCTGGGGTGGTTTTCATCCTCCTAAGTGGTTTTTTGTCTCTAAGGGATGTCAGTTTGTTGTCAGATTGTAGTCCCCACTTCCATAACAAAAACTTAGAGGTCGATTTATAGGATAAATGTAGCAGGAGGAGGTTACAGGGTGGTATAATATCTTCTAGGTTCAAATACCTGGATTGGATAGGCTAGTGCATATTGCTATGCATGCATGTTAACGGTATATGTGTTTACTATACATGCATTGTTGTGGCTATGGTCATCATGTATATAGTTAGTGTTAAAGTTTTTGATCATCATGCATGATGTTGAGAGGTTGATGTGTTGATTTCATTATGTATATGTGTGTGTGCATGTGTCGTGCTAATCTAGACTAACTTGTGCAGATGATATAGCCTCCCCTAAGATAAAATGAGGTATGGTTTGATTATGTTTTCTATTAGTTCATCTAACATGGTATGTTTGCAGGAAAGTGAAGGCCAAATATGAAGAGCATAATGGTGAACTATAGTTCACATGACTCCCCTTACACGCCTAATGTGAATTCCATGGAATGGAAAAGCCAGTTGAGAAAGAAGGATAAGAGTATTCTCGTGATCTAGAAAATACACATAAATTTGAAGGCAGAAACCAGAAGTTGCAAGGAAGACAATAGTAGTTTTATTGAGGAACATGAAAGAATTTCCAAAGCTCAAGAGAAGCAAGCAGAAGTTAATGCAATGATTCTATAAATTCTTTCATTTTTTAGAGACAAGGATAGTTGAGGATCAGTCATGGATAGGAGGAAAAGATTAATGGGGCATACGGTAGTAGGTCTTGATCACGATACGATTTGGACATGGATGATATAGTCATAGGTGGAAGATCTTGGATACACATGATAGGAGAGGTAGTGCTTATGGGTTCTATTCTAGTTTTAGCTCTGAGAGACATCATTGCCATCACCACCATCATCCCTATAGGAGGAGTGAGAAGCAATATTTTCTAGAGGAGTTCAAGAAATCCAAGCCTCCTACATTTGATGGAGAAATGAAGAGATCAAAGGATGTGGAATCGTGGTTTCTTGAGATGAAGAAGTTTTTCAAACTGCATGAAGAAGCTATGTGCCTTATCTTAAGGAAGAGAAAACAAAGATTAAAAGGTTCATTAGTGGATTACCATTACCATTTAAAGACAAGATTGAGTTTGATGAGCCTTGATCATTGACATAATCCATTAGAAAGATGAATCATTGTTATGAACAGTCAAAGCGCAAATATGTGTCTAAGCAATATTTTAAAGGGAATGAGAAGAATAAAGGAAAGTGGGCTAAGAAGCGAGGAATACTTCAAGATGCAGGTGAAAAGGATAATGTAGTGCCACATAAAAAGTTCAATGTAGTTGACAGAGGATAGGGGTCTCAAACTAAGGAACAGGACAAGGGTGATGGGAGGCATCCTTTGAGGTGTTGGACTTGTGGTGGAGAGAATCACAGGAGACATTTTCCACAGTGTCAAGGTGGAAAACCTTAGATTTAAAGTGCTTAGGAGGCATAGGCAATTGGAGATTTTGGTCATAGTATTCCTCGAATTTATGCAGCAATGGGTAATAGGCAGGAAGACCATTAGGAATCTATTCTTGAGATGGAAGGTAAGATTCATGATCCAATTATTTCTATTTTTATTTATCTTATATCTAACTATAGTTATAGTAGTCTTGACCTAGTGGATAATTGTTGATTGAGTAAAGAAGTGCATGCAAATCTTGGTTGGTATAGTTGGCTACAAGGACCAAGAGAAGAGTTCATCATTGGGTGAGATCTTCTGCATTTGATTTTAATGGTATGCCTACATCATCACATCAAAATGTGCTTCCTTTTGGTTCATAAAATATGATTTTGGGCATGGATTGGTTTTTCATTCACAGGACTAAGGTGGATTGTTATGAGAAGGCTATTGAGTGCCTCGATGATGATGGATAAAGGAGAATCGTGGCAAGAAAGAAGAAACCTAAATCAGTGAGGATGGTCATATATATGCAAGCTAATGATCTAAAAATGGAGGAGGAGGTCCATTCGATTGTCCTAAAAACAAGAACCATTCTCCAATGCTTTGCAAGGAAAAATGGGTCTTAACTCAAAACAGGTTTTCCAAAAGGTCTCTTCAAGTTATGAGTTAGTTTTCACATGTAAATTTAAGCATAAGAAACACAACCTCACATAACTCGTACAAGAATTCATGAAGAGTAGAATAAAGGATTTTTTGACAGATTTCACCCCTCCTCGGCAACATCTTTGGCCTTGCCATCATAGCTAGACCACTCCATATATTTAGTAGAAAGGGAGTACATAAAAGTTTGCTAATAAAACATGTGGTTATTTCCCCTTCAAGGAAATTCTCTCCTACAAATAACTCTCACATAAACATCATGAAAACCTACAGTCATTCATGAAAACATCAACAACACAAGGTGTATCCTACAAAAAACTTGTACGCCATATGAAAATGAGCATACATGAGCATATAAGCACTTCAATTCCACCTTGAAGAACAAATAGAAAACTTTCCTCAACAAGACATAGTGAGAAAAGTATAGAAAAATTGAACCCTATAAGCAACAATGTTGCAGTAAACTTTTGAAGGTAAGAAAACCCCTACAAGGCCTTCTCCATGCTCAAACAACTTCAAGAACTGCTCCAAAACATTGATTGATCCATACACCCATGAATTGAACCTAAAAAATGTTCATTTAGATGTGCTCAAATCAGTAAATAGAGGTCACCATTGGAACTAGAATGTCCAAAAACCCCTAGGTAAACTCTTGTTTAGCTCCAAAAGGACAAAAAATCCAAAGATATGGCTCCACAAGCTCTCCATGTAGTTTTGTTGTTATCCGTCCTAAAAATTGTACTAACAGTCTAACTATCCTACAAATTCACCATGTTTTTCGTTGCGGAGGCGACAATTTCGCCCTCCGACGGTGTCATTTGTTGGACAATTAAATTTCCTAATAACCCCTATGCACGAAGAATCAGGCCACATAAGCCATGTGGTCATCGGTTGGGCCTTAATGCTTTCCCCTATCGGCTTAGCACCTTAACTAGTGGGTTGTGGTCATATTAAATGTTGCGGGATTGAGGGCCAGGCCAACAGCCTGCCCTTCCTGTCAGAGCCCATTAACGGCTGCGTGCCAGGTCATATGGCTGTGATGGGACCAGGGGTTGTGCCCCCACACTAGCACCAATCTACCAAGCCCCTTTTCTCCATGATCGTGGTCCTATATTGGCTCGTATGCCCATGGCTAGGGCCGTGTTCCAGCTCCCTATGGTCAAGCACTATAGCGCTTTTGTCATCGGTCATGTGGGGGCACATCCGACCAGGGGTTGGTCCCATTCATAAGCACCCTCCATCAAGTTCCTTCCAGTTAACATCGAGTTCATATGGTGTGGTTATGACCGACGATTGGGGCTAGCATCCTGGCCCCTTCCCCGAAATTGCGTTGATTGAAACTTTATATATAGGTTTTATCCATAGTAATATAAGAACCACTATGAGGCCTAGTGGTAATCTATTGCAATGCTAAATAGGTGATCAAGGGTTCAAATCCTTCTAGGCCTCTGCCCGACCCTACCAAATTTGCACCCATGGGGTGCCATGTGGCAGCCCATGATTGGGCCAAGAAAACAAATCAAATTTGACCCCAAACCAACCAACCAGGAGATGCCACTTATCAAAAACTGATTGGTATGTACCTACAAAGTCACCTTGGATGATGTCAGTTGTATGGAAACCCAATCAATTGCCCAGACAGTAACTTTTTCATTTTTTAGTTGGTGGGCCAAATGATCAGAACGCGATAACTTGAGCATATAGTGTTGGATTGAGGTGAAACAAACGTAGTTGGATTTAGAAATATGAACACTTTAACTTGATGATAGTTTCACTAATTTCTAGGAACTTACATTTTTGAGCTAAAATTTGATCACCTGATCACACCTCCCCACTAGGAACTTTTGGACTCCAAAAGTTTACTTCTCCTAGTAAATAAAATGAGGCTGAAACTCAAAATTACCCAAAAATTCAATCCATGTGTTATCTTTTCAATTGGTACCCTTCAAGCTCCAATCAAGGCACTTCACCCATCTTCTTCATGAAGACCTATTGTCATATTAAGAATTGAACCAAAAATTCTTATCGTTGATGCGGTAACAAAAACACTAATGAGTGGAATCTGAAATTCTCTTTAATCTCATCTTTGCACAACTCAAAAAAATTCATTTTGATGTTCAATTGTTGAGATGGATTTGACTCCATCTTGGAAATCATAAGCAATATAAACTTTCTTTACCGTCCTCAAACGGAGCTTATACAAAAAAGTACACTACTGCAAAAATTCAGTGACATAATTGGCTTTGCCTACAAAAACACAGTCATATTGTACAATTTTAAACAAAGATTATATTCACAAGTTTCATCTTGAATACTTGCATCGATGAGTACATGACAAACTTGTAGACAAACTTGGATGACAACTTGTACATTTCAAAAGTCCTTACACATATGGACTTATAAACAAGAAAATAACATAACGTTAATGAAACAAGTGTGTTGCACATAACAACTATTATTTTTCACTTTACAAAAGTACCCAAATAGGTAAACAACAACAAGTAATTACAAATTTACAATCCAACTTTACAAATAGTCTACCCAATCTCTACCTCTCCTAGGCTTATGGGTTCTCTTTTTGCATCAAATTTTCCTCGAAGGTTTTTGTAGGATTGCTGTGAGTTCTCTTCGCCACCTCTTGCTTCCCTTGCATCAGGTTGTACAATCTCTTTTCCTTTCTTGGAACGAAGCTTTGGATGTAATTTCCAACATTTTTCATTTCCATGCCCATGCATCTTGCAATGGGTAAAAAAGAACTTTCTCTTGCTTGCTGACAAGGAATTCCTCTCATGAAAAGGAGATTCATCATGCTTGATGCCTAGAATTTGATCTATCCTTTTAACCATTACCATGTGTTGCTCATAGACAACCACACAATGGTCAAATGCATCACAGAAAGTACAAGGATACATATTCCACAAATAGTAAAAAGTACCATAATTTGGAAAACACCCATGAGATTTATACATTTCCCTTGGGTTGCAGCTTTGATGATGTGGAGTGGACAATGACATGGAAGGGCCCTTCAATAATTCATCATGTTTGAGAGACAAATGAACATTTTCACCACCATCTTGGTGTGACATATCATCCTCTGATGATTTTTGTGCCTCAAACCATTTAGAACATTCTTCAAACTCCCTTTGACCATATCCCAATCCTAGATACTTTGGTCTCTCTTGTACCATGATTGGATTGGTGATCGCTTTGCCATTGATGGTGAGGCCTCTTCCTTCATAATCTATTTTATAAAGAAGCTTCATACCAATGCCTTTGGTATGTTGCTCAAATGCTGCAAAAGAGGTGTTATGAACATAAACATAAGGAATTGTACTTGAAATTATTATTACCTCCTTGAACTTTCCATTCATCTTTGTAGCTTCTAATGATGATGACCCACTTTTATCAACTAGAATATGGTGAGAATCTTGGAGATGCTTGCAAAATGCACATGCATCATTTTCCTCATATGGTCCATAACTACTCTGTGAACCATGCCCACACATTGGTTTCATTTTAGAGGTGTCTTTTGTTGTCACAGGAGTGGAACTTTCAGCAACTTGTTCCTCAAGCACATGCTACAATTGAAGTTGCATATGCCTCTTCTCCTCTTCAACCATTTCTAGAATTCTTCTCAACTCAATTTTCTCCATACGAAGAGCCAGATTCATCTCCTCTAGCTCTTGGAGACTCTTCTTTCCCATTCTTGCAACTTGGTCAGATGAGGCTTTGATACTAATTGATCAGAAAATGGAGGAGGAGTTCAATTTTTCCTCTTCCTAAAAACAAGGATCATTCTCCAATGCTTTGCAAGGAAAAATGGATCTTAACACAAAACAGGTTTTCCAAAATGTCTCTTCAAGTTATGAGTTAGTTTTCACATGTAAAATTAAGCATAAGAAACACAACATCACATAACTCATATAGACATTCATGAAGAGTAGAACAAAGGATTTGTTGATAGAGTTCACCCCTCCTGGGCTACATCTCCAGGCCTGCCAACATAGCTAGACCACTCCATATATTCAATGGAAAAGGAGTACATAAAAGTTTTCTAATAAAAAATGTGGTTATTTCTACTTCAAGGAAATGTTCTCCTGCAAATAACTCTCACATAAACATCATGACAACCTATAATGGGTCATGAAAACATCAGCAATAGAAGGTGTCCCTACAAAAACCTGTAGTCCATCTGAAAATGAGCATACATGAGCATATAAGCACTTCAATTCCACCTTGAAGAACAAATAGAAAACTTTCCTCAACAAGACATAGTGAGAAAAGTATAGAAAAATTGAACCCTATAAGCAACAATGTTGCAGTAAACTTTTGAAGGTAAGAAAACCCCTACAAGGCCTACTCGATGCTCAAACACCTTCAAGAACTGCTCCAAAACACAGATTGATCCATACACCCATGAACTTGAACCCGTAAAAATTTCTTTTAAATTTTCTCAAATTAGCAAACACAGGTCCCCATTGGATCCATAATGTCCAAAAACCCCTAGGTAGACTCTTCTTTAGCTCCAAAATGACAAAAACTCCAAAGATATGGCTCCACAAGCTTTCCATGTAGTTTTGTTCTTATTCATCCTACAAATCGGACTAAGAGTCTAACTGTGCTACAAATTCAACCTATTTTCCATTGTAGAGGCAAAAATTTTGCCCTCCGACAGTGCAATTTGTTGGACAAATAAATTTCCCAATAGCCCCTATGCATAAGAAATCAGGCCACATGTGCCATGTGGCTGTGGGTTGGACCTTAACACCTACCCTTGCCATCTTAGCACCTTAATTGTTGGTTTTTGGTCATATTAAATGCCACGAGATCGAGGTTTGGGACAACAATCTGCCCTTCCCATCAGAGCCCCTTAACTGCCCTGTGCAGCGTCATATGGTTGTGACAGGACCAAGGGTTGGGCCCCCACACTAGCACCCATCTGTTAGGACCCTTTTCTCTACACTCGTGGTCATATGTCAGCCTATATGCCCATGGCTAGGGCCTTGTTCTAGCTCCCTGCGGTCAAGTGCTCCAGTTCTTCTATCTTCAGTCTTGTGGGCGCACATGTGATTAGGGGTCAGTCCCCTTCATAAGCACCCTTCTTCAAGTGCCTTCCAATTAACATCAGCATCATAAGGTGTGGTTGCAACCAAGGGCTGAGGCTGGCAGCCTGACCCCTTTCCCTAAATGGCACCAATTGAAACATTATATACAGATTTTGGCCATAGTAATATAAGAACGAGAGTGAGGCTTGGTGGTAAGTTGCTACAATGTTGAACAGGAAGTCGGGGGTTTGAATCATCCTGGGCCTCTGGACAACCATACCAAATTTTTATTGCACCTAGGGATGCCACGTGGCAGCCCATGAGTGGGCCACGTGGAAACCCATGATTGGTCCAAACAAAACCAATCGAATTCGACCCCAAACTGGTGAACCAAGAGATGCCACTTGTCAATAGCCGATTTATATGTATCTGAATAGTCACCGTGGATGATGTCAGATGTACGAAAGCCTAGTCAGCAACCTGGTCATTTTTTAATTGTTGGGCCAAATGATCAGAATGCGATAACTTGAGAATATGGTGGTGGATTGAGGTGAAACAAGTGTCATTGGATTCATAATGATGAACACTTCGATTTGACATCAATTTCAAGACTTTCTGTGCACTTTCGTTTTTGAGCTAAAATTTGGCCATCTGATCAACTAAGCATAGTTGCAGGAAAGGATGTATCTTTTGCAATTCATGTTTCCTATAAAAAAAGCAAGGATGTTAAGAACGAAGAAGTATTGAAGACATATCCTCTCTTGCAATAGTTTTAGGATTTGTTACCTATAGAGATTTCATAGTTACCACCTCATAAGGAAGTGAATTTCTCTATTGAGTTGGTACCAAGAGAAACACCAACATCAGAGGCACCTTATAGGATGAGCACTCTAGAGTTGGTGGAATTGAAGTTGTAGCTTATGGAAATGATTGATAAGGGATACATAAGGCCAAGTGTATCACCTTGGGGTGCACTAGTGTTGTGTGTGAGGATGAAGGATGGTACTCTCATATTGTGTATTGATTATAGGCATCCGAACAAGGTGACCATCAAGAAGTGGTATCCATTTCCGTGAATTGATGACTTGTTTGATCAGCTGAATGGAGAAGTATTGTTTTCAAAGATTGATTTGAGATCAGAGTATCATTAGGTGTGCATCAAAGAAGAGGACATCTACAAGACTGAATTCCATACGATATATGGGAATTATGAGTTTGTGGTGGTTCCTTTTGATCTTACTAATGCTCTAGATACTTTTGTGTGTTTTATGAACATTGTGTTGCATCCTTATCTGGACAAGCTTGTGATAGCATTTATTGATGGCATAATGATATATTCTAAAATGAGGAAGAGCATGTAAAACACCCGGAAACAATATTGAGATTGTTGTGAGAGAATTAGTTGAATGCCAAGCTTGAAAATAGAAATTTATTTCAAACTGAAGTTCATTACTTCGAACATGTTGTCTCCAAGGAAGGGATAGAAGTGGACCTGGAGAATATTATATCTATAATGGAATGGCAAACTCCTAGGAATGTGGATGAGGTGAGATCATCCATGGGACTAGCAAGTTATTACAGGAGGTTCATCAAGAACTTCTCAAAGATTGGCTATCCTATCACATCCTTGCAGAGGAAAGGGAAGAATTTTGAATGGACAGAGGATGATCAAAATAGCTTTGATTAGTTGAAGAATTTGTTTACAAATGCTCCATCCTTGAAGATTACATATCCAGATAAAGATTTTGTGGTATGTATAGATGCTTGCAAGGAAGGACTTGGTGGAGTCCAAATGAAAAATGGTATGCTATGGATCAATAAATTTGAATGAGCACGTGCAGAACTATGGGACTCATGACCTTGAGTTGGCAACCATCAAAATCCATGCATTAAATATGTGGAGACATTATCTCTTTGGCAAGCGGTTTATTTTGATGAATGATCATAGTAGGTCGAGGTACTTGTTTGACGAACCTAATATGAATGTTAGGAAAGCTAGAGGGTTTGCTACACTCAGTGAGTTTTATTTTGAAATCAATTACATCAAAGGTAAGGGGAACATGGTCACAGATGCTCCTAGTAAGAGAGTGCAAGTAAACCACATTTCATTTGTGAGTTCATATGAAACAGATTTGTATGAGTGGATCTTGCATGCAGGGAAACATGATGATAGGTACTAGCAGCTGAAGCAAATATTGCAGCAATAGGGTGAAGGTGATGGGGATAAGGATTATCACCTCACGACAAATGGCTTGGTGAGATTAAAGAACATGATTTATGTGTCACTTAGAGTGAGTTGAAGAAGCTTATCTTGAGATAGTTTCATGCAAGCCATATTCAGGTCACCTAGGATAGCAAAACACTTTAACAACTATGAAGAAGTTATACTATTGGCCGAACTTGAAAAAGTATGTGGTTGAGTTTTTTGCAAGATGTTTGGATTGTCAACAAGGTAAAATAGATTATAAACATCTAGTTGGTTTATTACAACCTATCCCAATTCCAGAATAGAAATGGTAGGTCATTTCCATGGAATCTATTACAGGTTCTTCGAGGAAAATGAAGCAACATGATTCCATCATGGTTTTGGTTGATAGGTTGTGCAAGGTAGCTCAATTCATTATAGTGAAGTCTACAAATTCATCTAGTGAAGTAGCCCATATCTTCATTAGTGAGATAGTGAAGTTGCATGGTGTTCCAAAGAATATCATATCGGGCAGAGATGCAAAATTCACTTCCAAGTTTTTGAAGGAGTTGTTTGAAGGCTTGGGGACAGAGTTAGCTTTGAGCATAGCTTATAATTTGAAGATATATGGACAAACGGAGAGGGTTAACGAGATTTGTGAGGAAATTTTGATGATGAATGCCATGCACTAATAGAAAAAATGGGAGGAGTATCTTCCACTGGTGGAGTTTTCATATAATAATGGGTATCAAGAATCTTGAGGATGAGTCCATTTGATGCTTTTTATAGTAGGAGTTGTAATACTACCATCAACTGGACTAATATAGTGAACATGATGTTGATTGGACTAGATATGTTGGTTGAGATAGAGCGGGATATGCAAGTTATTAGGAGGAATTTAAATGTAGCACAGAACAAACATAAGAGTTATGTGGACCAACATAGAGCATTCAAGGAGATTCATTTTGGGGAGCATGTGTACTTGCGCATCAAGCCCAAGAGGAGATCCTTTAGTATTAGATCATTTTTCAAGCTGGCACCTCGGTATTGTGGGACTTTTGAGATCCTTGAGAGGATTGGGCTAGTGGCCTATAGACTTGCACTGCCGCCAATAGTGAAATTCATGATTTTTTACATGTTTCACACATTAAGAGATACGTACAGGATGTTGATCATGTGGTTAATTAGTATGTATTGTAGGTGGAACTAGAGGGAGAGTTCTAACCAGAGCCTGAGTGCATTTTATAGTAGAAGAAACTCATGCTCTAGAACCAAGAAATCAAGCAAGTTAAAGTGCAGTGGAAGCACTTTGGGCCCGATGAAGCTACATGGGAGATGGTTGATCAGATTCAGGCTATGTATCCTTCCTTATTTTTTGGTTGAGTAGTTGTGTTGGTACATGTGTTTTGGTTTATGTTTATATATGCATTTATGTATTGTAAATACTGCAATGGATTGTGTTCTAAAGCTCCAATGAGTAGTATGTTGTAAATACTACATTGAGTTTTGATATAAAGATCCAATAAGTAGTATGATGTTCATGGTTTTAGCAGTTTAACATGATGTAAATGTTGCATAGAGTTGTATTATAAAGCTCCATGAGAAGCATGTTTTTCTGGTTATAAGCATCATTGAACAATGAGGATGGTGTTCACCCAAGGGGGCGGGGTTTGTAACAACCCTATTTGATTCTCCAAGTAAATAAAATAAAAACCGAGGTCATGGGACATGTATTCCAAGTTGAATGGTGGAAAAAAAATTATCGTGGGCATCACTTGTGGTTTATTAATGGCTATGGAAATTGGCAAAGGAATTGACAAAGGAAAAGAGACAATAATTATCATTTAATTATGAAAAATAAAGGAGAATATGAGAACATGGAGATGAATAGACAGGAATATGCATGAAAGGGAAATTAGAGGGAAAATGCAGAAAATATAGGTCTAAATGATAAAAATGCATCAAAGAAATGATTCACAACTTTTTTCAATTCTGTTTTGGCTCTTTCCTCTCATTCTCTCATACACTCTTGCACACTTAGACTATTCATGGAGCACTCCAACATTCTCTTTGATTTCGAAGAAGACAAGCAAGGAAGAAAAGGGAAAACAAAAGGAGAGCAAGGAAGCGCGAGGAGACAATTGGACCAACTGCTATAACTGGATTACTTTTCAAGAATAGGTTGCATGTATGATCTCCTTCTTGGTTTTTGGATGCATCATATATTTATGTTTTTCTATGGTTATGTGTTGTCATTGGCATGGATATTTTCCTAGATTAACAGTGATTTCAACCTTTCCTTTCCATTTCCTAATAACCATGGTGTAGTCGGTTCCCCATTTGCATTTTATGGTTGGTTCTTAATTTCCTATGGTTGTGGGTTGGAAAAAATGCTTTGTGTTACACAGTAATTTGTCACCGTTTGTCACCGTCCATGTTACCCCTCTCGTGCACCTTGGAGGACTCATTCCGGGACTTGTGAGAAGTGACAAGACTTGAAACCACTTGCATCATTCCCCTCTAAATATGAGCTTCACGTGCCTTGAAGACATCTCCTGCAACATGCCCATAAAAATAGCCCTTTTTACATTAGTGCGAGTTCATTGTGTTCTTCCCGCACCAATGGGGAAAATCCTCCAAAGAGGGCGCGCTAGTTAGCGCTTTGTCCCATAATCGCAATCGCGCCAACCTATTTGGGCAAAGTTTTTAACAAATCAACTTCCGAAAGTTCTCTCCAACTCATTCACCAACTGGATCTATGTTAGGTGAGGATGGTTTGGCTTCGAATCTCCTTGAATGAAAGTATTTTGCTACCCTTCCATGGAAGTTTCCAAGTGATGAACCCAAATCCATGATTGTTTTGATTGATCTTATCTTTTCCTCTTTCATCTATAAAAGCTTGTCTCCATGCCTTAAGCAAGCTAGTGGTGGTAATACTGGTGCTAAAAGGAAGATATCAACAGATTAGAGTTGCAAGAGCCTTCTTTGTGTCCATAAGGCTTAACCTAAGTGAGGAGATCTTGTCACTAAAGAGAGAGAGGCTTGTGCCCTATCCCTTCAAGCTTTGCAAGACTTGTGTAGCTAAGCACCCAGCCAAAGGAGGACTTGACGTTAGGACTATGGTTGTATTCTCCTTTGTTGATTATTAATAATAGATGACTATCATTATGGTTCCACTCTCATTGTCTTTGTAATGATTGATGTTGAGTTATATCCTTCCTGACTGATGTATAATTGCATTTATTAGATTTCATGCTTGTGTTTGTGTTGTTCTCTTTGTGTGCAGGTGTCCATTCATAGAGATCGTGGAGGACTGTGACCGGCCAAAGCAAAGGAGCGAGGGCGACATCTTTTCTATGAACAATAGCGTTGGAATCTAAGTAGGTCTTCATCACCTACCTTTTATTTGCAATTAGGGACTTGCGCGGTAGCATTGTTTGATTGTTGCTAGACCCATTCTGGGCTAGTAGGGATCGTCTCTATCCGTAGAGGGGATTTACCTCTCCAACAATTTGGCGACTCCGCTGGGGAGTTTAGCTTGTTGTTTGATTTGTAAACTTTAGACAGAGCCTGAAGTACGGCCAGATAGCCTTCGAAACACTATTGCTTGCATTAGTGAAGTAGATCAAAGCCACTTCAGTCAATCTCCGGTTTGGTTTACGGACTGAACAATTTGGAGTTTGTCTTGCCTCTTTGGTTTTCTCTTGTTTGCTTGCTTGGATAGCTTTCAGGATTGAATTTCTTGCTGCCTCTTGCTTCCTAGCTTGCCTAGATACTGTAAACCAAGCTTTGGGCCACTTGTTTTTCTTTTTGACTTGGCAAACTTTATTAGCGCGGTTTTTTCTCTGACAGTCACGCCAGTGGCACATGTTGCTAACTGACAACCCGCGCCAATCCCTTTATAGCGCGAGTTACAGCCTGACAGTCGCGCCAGGCCTATTAACCTTTTCAGTTTGCTTTTTTTCCAGCCTTCTCAGCTTGGATTTGTATCTTACCACATCTTTTTCAATTGATGGAGTGTGTTTGATCCTTGTCTAACTGGTTCTTAACCTCCATCCTTCGGGTGTTTGCTTCTTTCTACCAATTTCACACCCTAGCCCTAGGGCATCTAGTGGTCGTGTGTGTCGAGCCTTCCGTAGGAGTCTTGAGTTTCTTGATTGTCCGGTCAACTTTGCGATTGCTTTTTGCACTTGTTCAGTGATTGTTGAAGTGTTTTTGGGTGATTTCCGAGTGACTTGCTTCTTTCTTGCTTGGATTTCATTTTAGTCTTGTTTGAGCTTGGATCACATAGCTCGTACAAGCCTTTGTTTTTCTTTTGGTTTGGAGAACTGTTTTGGTGTCTTGGGAATTTCATTTTGTTCTCATTGAGTGAGTTATCTCTTTTACTCAGTGTTACTGTCTCTCAAAATTCATTCTAGTGCATTGTGCCTTTGAAAAAGAAATCGAACAAATCTCTTTTGCGTTCAATAGTTAATGGGAAATAGAACTTTTCATTTATTTGTATTCTTAAAAGAAAAAGTTTTACTTATTTGCCATTAGCTGCATTAGGCTGTTTGATTGATTGTGCTCATTTTGTTCGATTGAAGATTCTTAACCCTCTCGTAGTTAGTATTCATCGAACGAAATGGTATTCTTTGGCATATAGCTTGCATCTAGGCAATTGTGAAAGATTACATACGGTAGGACCTGAAACTGAAACTTAATTGAATATCAACCATAAAATGAACTGAATAAACTTAACAACGCATTGGAACTTAATGCTCACATTCTAGAGGTCTAGGCTAGAGACGTGCTCCGACGTCATTAAACCTAGTCACTATTGTTTCACATTACGGTTGGGTGATTCCTCCTTGTGTGATTCAACTGTGGTCTAGTACGGACTTGTGCTCCCACGTACCGTCGCTTATATATGGGGAGATTCCACTAGGTTATCATCCTTGATCCATAGGAAGCCGTGTCTGCCGCCTTACAGCCCGTAACGCACCGAACACAACATTCGGGAAGATTGACTGCCGTACGTAAAGTCCTTGGTTTTCATACGATTGCCAAGGTGTATAAGCAGTTTTACGGATTGTCTGGTAAACCCCTTGCCTAGTTTCTCCAGAGCAGTCACTTTTTGATCCTTTTCGGACTCTGTAAAAGAAAAGGCTCTCTTGAGTAGTTTGTCACTTCGGGCTCACAAAACATTTGAAGGCGACTAGAGTCACCATTTTGTCCTTTTCTCGACTCTTAAAACATGAAAATGTCAAGTTCAGTTCCTTTGTCTTAAAATTTATTCGGCCGCGTTCACATTTACCCGGTTAGGTCTTGTTCGCGTTAGCTTGAGTAGGTTTCTTTTTCATTCTTGATGGAAACTTTTTCGGGGTTCACCAACCCAAGTTCCCCCCCCTGACGGGAATCCTGGTCATTTCCCTCCTCTCGGGAATGTTGGTGCTCCTTACATGGAAACGTTGTCCCTCCCAGGGTTAACTATTGGGTTGCCTGTTTGGTGGTTCTCAACCTCTCTGGTCCCTGCCGTCTCACCTACTGATCAATCAGTCCCTCCACCTGAACAACCTCATGTTGATTCTAAGGTGGACCTCTCCCCTTCTACGCCCACTTCTACGTCCTCATCTTCTACTTCGCCTGGTGAAAGTCTCTATTCGAGTAACCAGGTGGCTAAGAAGAAGAAGAAGAAGACAAAGAAGAAGAAGGCTCTCAAAGGAGAGGCTAAAAGTGCAACTACCCTCTCGAGTACACCTGAAGTCGGGCCACCTTCTGCTCCTCCGCGAAAGGTCAAGTTTCCTTGTAGATTGTGCAAGGATGACCACCTTCTTCGCGATTGTCCTGGAATTCCCAGGGTCTTAGAAGTATGGTCCCGCAATCTGGCCCACCCGTCATCGCCCTCTGAATCTCACGGCAATGCTACCCTATCAGTTGGGGATAGTAAAGGAAAAGGGAAGATTCGAATCCCTTGCAGACTTTGTGAAAGCAATCATCCCCTTCACCTTTGTCCACTCATGGATAAAGCCTCCGACGTCTTGGAAAGTCTCGCGGCTCCCTCACCCTAACTCCCCGTTGGATATCAACGTCTTTCTACAGCTGCAGATCGTCCCCCTGCTGACAACGAGATTGGTTCAAATTCCTCTCTTGTCCAGCCTCCTCTTCCTGAACCTGGCTCTGCCCAGCCTGTTCCAGACCAACTATTGGTCGGAAAAAGTGTCGACTCGAGTTCACCACCCGATCACTCTGTTTTGGAGTGACGTAATTCCCATGTTCTTCTCGTCTACTCAGATTCCCCTGAGTCCGGAAATGACTCTCCTATCCCAGCTGCTCCCGAAAGTCCCTCTTCGGTTCCTATAGAGCATGGGGGCGATCATACGATTCCCCCACCAAGTAGTTTGGCCATCTCCTTTGATTGAAGTCACCTGACCGCTTTCCGCCTTCCATCCCATGTGCCTTTCCAAATTACGGTACTTGCCTATGATAAGGCAGTACCTGGCACTATTCTGGATGAAGGTGCGTCGGTCAGTCTTATGTCGTACACTGCTTGGCAAGCTTTAGGTTCCCCGCAGCTCAGGCCGGTCACACAGAATCTGTTGGCTTTCGACGGAGGAGCCTGTCCATCTCTAGGAGTCCTCCCGAAGTTCCCTATTACTTTGGGAGGTAAAACCATCTATATCGACGTGTTGGTTACCCAAGGTGTTTTAGATTTCAGTCTTCTCCTTGGTCGCGATTATGTTTATGCTATGGGGGCCCTTGTCTCTTCGCTTTTCCATGTGGTTTGCTTTCCACACGATGGAAGTATGGTGACTATCGATCAATTGTCATTCATTAGTCCCCTGATGCCTCCTACATCATTGTCGTCCCCTCCTAGTTTTTGTCCACCAGTTGTATCTGCCCCCCCGCAAATCAACTACGTGGCCACCTATCCCATACCTGTATCCAGCGATGCCGCCGTCGTGCATAGTGTCCTGGGGGCATTGGGTCCTGCCTTCCGAGATGTTGACCTCCCACTGGGAGATCCACTCTTGGAAGCCCCAACTTCCTGTTCATTATGATGAAGTTCAGGCGGAGCATAGTTCGTTGTCCTGTGTCAAGATCCTTAAAAAATGAAATTAGGTGTACCGAGCATAGTTCTTAAACTTGTGTCAAGCTCGTTAAAAAATGAAATCAAAGTTATTAGGATAGTTCTTTTCCTAGGTCAACCTCATTAAAAAATGAAACAATTCCTCCTTTCCAATCGAGTCTTTTAATTCAGATCTTGTACATACCAGTCGAGTCTTTAATAGATCTCGAGAGTGAACCTTCATTTCATCCACTTTGTCGGATGCAATGAAGCTTGGGGGGCGTGTACCTCGTGTTGCGTCATTCCGCTGGGGGGCATGTGAATTTATAACAAGCAGAGTCCGTCATGGTTCAGCCTTGTGTCATGAGGATAGTTCTTTTACCTGTGTCAACCTCGTTAAAATAATGAAGCATGAACTCGTGCAATTCGAGCGCAATAACAGTAATGTCAATCTTCACTCCATTTTCAATGGACTGAAGCTTGGGGGGCATGTACCTCGAATTGAGACACCATGCTAAGGGGCATGCCCATTCCCTTATTTTTCAAACATAGTTTGCATGTGTGTGAGTGCTTTTAAGCTTGCATAAAAATAAAATTCATCTCCAAGCATAGTTTTCATATGTGATTATCATGTGTGTTTTTAAGCTTGTGTAAAAATAAAATATGTGTGCGATTAAATACATTTCACAATGGGTCGTTTGTTATGCAACTGATACATTAGATTACATTTTGTGTCAGACATTTGCATAGCATATAAAAACATCATCACATGTAAAAGATCCATCCAAAATAGGCATATTTATATATATGTGTGTCATAATGTTTGCACCACGTGCATCATATAGTTCAAAAAATAATACATGTTCATCCTGATACATCCCGGGACGACATGTCCTTCAAAAAATATGCATAAAGTAAGCCTAGAAGTCTAATCGCGGTGGTGTTCATGATAGCACGTCACCGCGCGCACCAATCGTCTCAACAGACGATGAATGCGAGTCGGCACCCCCACTATGTGCCTTTGGTATGCAAAAGGCACGTCCGCCAATCTAGCGTAACCCGGAATCCCTCAGGTGAGTCCCTCGAGATTCTGCACCAGCTCTTCCCCCACGGTACCCCCTGCCTGAGGGTTAGCTACGGGTTGGCTCCTCCGCGCTACAGGAGACAAGCCGGCTGGTCGCTCTGAGCCAACATCTGCATATACATACAAACATCATCAGAACAGGCATGTATTAAAAAGAAGAAAAAAAATGAAAATGCATAAAACATCAAAAACGAAGAGATCATACCTAACTCCTCGTCCCATTCCTCTCCCTCTGGCAGTGGGAGGTCTGGATCCCCCATGAAATTGGTCCCCGCGTATGGCCAATCCTCTACCATGATCAGCTGACGGCGAAGCCATATGAAGAATTTGGGTCGCCAAGACATCTGTTGGCCCCCTCCTCCTCTGGGCATTAATGCTGCCCAACGAGTCATCCTAAGCTCTCGTGGCAATGGATCAGCCACTACAACTCCCTGGATCTGGAAAAGTGGTAATCGTTCCAAGAAGAACGACACCACAATTGAGCCATACGGGAACTGTTTCACTCCTCCGCGCTTACAATTCGTAAGCTGCCTTTTGATGTTGGTAGTCACCGTTGTAGCCCAGTCAAAGATGGTGGGGCTGAGGCATTCTGTCGCTAGTAACAGATGGTTCTTACTCTCCTCATGGGGCGCCTGTACCCCAGTTGTACGCGTGATGGTGAACAATATCGCCTTAAGAACCAAGTCCTTGATGGTAGTGATAACCACCTTGGCACTATTTCTCCCAAACTGTGCCTCTAGACACACTCGGGCCTTCACTTCACCTACCTTCTCTCCGGAAGGTCTACTTCCAGTCAAAATAGGGCTTGCCCCTCTCCATGATAGCCCAGTAATGAAATACACATCAGACACCTCCAGCTCTAAGGTTTGGTCTTGTAAGCGAAATGCTTGGTCATCCACATCCCAAGCATCAATTATGAACTGCAATAACTCAGGATGAGCTTGCATATAAGATGTGAGGAAGAACTTCTTAAGACCACAGTCCCTCAAAGCGTTCATACATCCCTCATCCTCGATGGCCAAGGCGTCCATGGTATCATGTTCCCATTCTTTCCATTCCACCACCATTTTTGCTTGTTTCCTACACCCACAAGGATGAATAAATCATTATTAAAACACTGGTAAGTTTACAAACCGGACAAATTTCAAATGCAATGGGAAATTCCATGTAAAATATTAGGTCGCACGGTTAGCGCGACTGTTTCTAAAACAGGCGCGCTAATGGCACGACCCCTTTAGGCAAATCACCCCATTAGCGCGGGTCCATGCCGGATACCCGCGCTAATGGGGTGCGGCCCTAAATTCTAAATTCCTCCTTGCAGAGGCTCAATAAGGGGACAAAATGCATAAAAAAGGTATGGAAATGAAGCTAAGGGAAACGCCTCTTACCTGGAGCCGACGAAATCTCGAATGGTTT
Organism: Pinus taeda; assembly: GCA_000404065.3. Lineage (NCBI taxonomy): Eukaryota > Viridiplantae > Streptophyta > Pinopsida > Pinales > Pinaceae > Pinus > Pinus taeda. The sequence continues at coordinate 305,741 of APFE031515645.1, forward strand.
CACGGATTGGCTGTAATCACCACCTGAAGTTCGCTCCCCAAACAGACCACTACTACTATTCAAGAGGTAAAAAGTAAAAGTAATTTTATTTTTTACATTTTCACCATATTTATAGACTTTTTGACTTATTTTTAGGTTTAAAAAGGTTATTTTTTGAATATTTTAATATATTTTTGGTCGAGAATGGATTTTACGCTTGCTTCTTGTGTAGCAACAGGTCTTTTACGCAACTTCGATGGTGAAACGAGTTGTATTTTATACTTTTTCGGACGCGGTAAATACACGAAAAAGTCACTATAGAGTCATCTTTCAGCTCTTTTCTGACTCACTAAACATGAAAAGATTGTCGAGTTGTTCCTCTTGACTCGTTAAACGTAAATAAGAGGCGGTCATCTTTAAACTCCTTTCCGACCGTATAAAAAATGAAAAGATCGTCGGGCCTTTATCGTTTCAGGTTCGTTAATGGTAACGAAATGACGTGATATCGATCACTTTTTTACTTTTTCAGGTCGGTGTCACTACTTACGAAAAGTACTCCTCGGTCGTAATGGTCGGGCGGTTCTTTCGAGCATGGTTTTATACTTTTTCGGGCTCGAGAGGCACAACTTTACGAAAAAGGACACCCCTGGAGTTTTCTTTTTTTTGTCTTTTCAAACTCTCTAAACATGAAAAGACGCCGAGTTTTTCCTTTGTCAGACTCGTTAAAACTTTAATGACATCGGGTTTCGTCGTGATGACACCTCTCAAGCATATGCTATCCCCGTCAAGCTTGCCATCCAAAAATAACCGGTGTACTCGCCAGAAATGGTGGGGGAATAAAGGAATCATAATCACCGTCGTGTCGGCAGTATGTCGCTCTTGAACATGGCACTTGTCTGCATTCGTGTCTGGGTGGGGACATCTCATTTTGTTTCACACTTGCCTCCATGGGTTTGGGTTATCCTGTTTGACCATTCATCTGCTCATCGTCTCGTCGTTATGACCCCTGATCATTTGACATCAAATACTGCCAAATCCGTTGTTGTGCCGCCGATATGTTCAAGAGAAGTTGACCTCTGCAGAATATTCAACCTCCCTCTGATATCTCACACAAAACATGTTATCCCTCTCTGTCTCGTGTCGATGATGTGGGAAACATTATGGCCCACCTTCGATCAAGATCACTTCCTGTCGACTTTAGCTCATTATCCAGAAAGATGACCTAGAGATTCCCTTCAGGTGCCTTAGGGCCTGCATGCCTCAATGGTAGGCTCTTCGTGTTCGCCGCGAGGTTTTCATTATTGGCCTCTGATCGAATGATTCTATGGGTGTTCGAAACCGGCTCATTGATTCACACATCGTGGATTGTAACTATAGTACTTTGAGGACCATCGTCATTATTGGTGGTACCTCTCGCGTCTGTTAACAGTTTTCATCATTGACTGGTAATCAGACGATGTTCTCGCATGTTCGACTTCGACTCCTGTATTCGCATGCTTGAACTTATACTATGTTCAGGTCGAGTTGGAGCGCAAGACCCCGGATTGTGTATATTGTGATCCGGGTTGCATTTTGTGGATTATTGTAATCACTACATGACTCATTCATTGGATGGTTGCGACCATGCCTGAGTCCATTCATTGATCCTCATCGGATGGCTGCGTCCATGCCTGGGATCCAGTTTTTATATACTCTGTTACGGATGGCTGCGCCCATACCACATATATCATGTACTTGAGATATCAGTTGTATTTCTTTACGCAGGTTCTCTGGCGGCCGTGTTTTCAGTCACACACGTTCTTGTAAAGCATTTCACCCCTCTCTCTCTCGGGCCTCATGCTTTAGGGGGCATCTGTTACACAGTAATTTGTCACAGTTTGTCACCGTCCCTGTTACCCCTCTCGTACACCTTGGAGGACTCATTCCGAGACTTGTGAGAAGTGACAAGACTTGAAACCACTTGCATCATTCCCCTCTGAATATGAGCTTCACATGCCCTGAAGACATCTCCTGCAGCTTGCCCATAAAAATAGCTCTTTTTACATTAGCGCGGGTTCACTGTGTTCTTCCCGTGCCAATGGGGAAAATCCTCCAAAGAGGGCGCGCTAGTTAGCGCTCTGTCCCAGAATCGCAATCGCGCCAACCTATTTGGGCAAAGTTTTTAACAAAACAACTTCCAAAAGTTCTCTCCAACTCATTCACCAACTGGATCTATGTTAGGTGAGGATGGTTTGGCTTCGAATCTCCTTGAATGGAAGTAGTTTGCTACCCTTCCATGGAAGTTTGCAAGTGATGAAGCCAAATCCATGATTGTTGTGATTGATCTTATCTTTTCCTCTTTCATCTATAAAAGCTTGTCTCCATGCCTTAAGCAAGCTAGTGGTGGTAATACTGGTGCTTAAAGGAAGATATCAAGAGATTAGAGTTGCAATAGCCTTCTTTGTGTCCATAAGGCTTAACCTAAGTGAGGAGATCTTGTCACTAAAGAGAGAGAGGCTTGTCCCCTATCCCTTCAAGCTTTGCAAGACTTGTGTAGCTGAGCACCCAGCCAAAGGAGGACTTGACGTCAGGACTATGGTTGTATTCTCCTTTGTTGATTATTAATAATAGATGACTATCATTATGGTTCCACTCTCATTGTCTTTGTAATGATTGATGTTGAGTTATATCCTTCCTGACTGATGTATAATTGCATTTATTAGATTTCACGCTTTTGTTTGTGTTGTTCTCTTTGTGTGCAGGTTTCCATTCACGGAGATCGTGGACGACTGTGACCGGCCAAAGAAAAGGAGCGAGGGTGACGTCTTTTCTACGAACAATAGCGTTGGAATCCAAGTAGGTCTTCATCACCTACATTTTATTTGCAATTAGGGACTTGCGTGGTAGCATTGTTTGATTGTTGCTAGACCCATTCTGGGCTAGTAGGGATCGCCTCTATCCGTAGAGGGGATTTACCTCTCCAACACTTTGCCCTGAAATATTTTGGGCTCCTTGGAGGTTGTGGGTTGAGTTACTAGTCCCTAGAGCCTAAGGGTTGGGACAAATGCTATGGAGACCTAAAACAACTTGGGTTCCATGGAGACTGTGTGTTGAGTTACTAGTTCCTAGAGCCTTGAACAACTTGGGCAGGGATTGATCTAGTTGTTGTTAGTGAATTTTGTACTAGTTAGGTGAAATCATTGTGGTTGAGGGTTGAGGTAGTTTGGCCTCTTGAAGACTTGGATGGTTCTTTTTTGGTTTAACCCTTCTGATCTCATATTCATCCTTGGAATATGGCGCAAGGGTGATTGGTTGAAAGAGGGATTTGGTTCAACCCAATCTATGGTTAGGTAGTACGTGGAAGTCCCTTACTTTGTTGGCATTTTCATATGTTAATATGAGCTATTTCCTATTATGATTTATGAGCACATTGATGGGATATTATATTGATCTTATGCCTGATTTGTCATGGTTTATATTCTGGTTATATGCTAGTTATATGCGTGATTATTTTATAGACTCTAGTTATGGCTCATCTTCATGATTTGATGAGTTATCAATGGTTGATGAATGCATGTGCTAACAAGTGTTGTTACAACTAGATTGAGAGGGCATACAACCTTCTTGGCGATTCTCATATGAAGTTCAAAAGTTTATGATCATATATGCATTCATAACTTGTAGCCTTCATGTTTACCATATGTTTGACGAAAATTATATCACATACCAGGCATGTACTGGTTGAGATATTGATCAAGTTTGATTTGTTAGAATTGTTGTCATCTTGTTTATGTTTCTGGAATGTTACAGACAATTTTGAGCAGTGGTGTAGAGGCTAGCTTAAAAATTGGCTCAGATCTCGGAACCGCTGGCACAAAATTTGAGTTTTTGGGTCATAACCGCATGGAAGCAAGCTTATGAGTGTGGTTTTAGCCTCATAACCACAAGCATGAAGTGGCAAGGGTGTGGTTGTGGAGTAAACTTAGTGAAAAAAGGTTTCGGCTCAAAGATTGAGTACCAAGGGTGGTTTGTAGCCTCTTGAATGGTATGTGGTATCTAAGGGATATTAGTTTGTTGTTAGATTACAAACCCCCCTTCGATAATTGGAACTTGGAGGTTGGTTCATATCATAGCGACACTCCTCTCATGTTTACCCTAGCAAAATTACAAAGTTGGGTAAATGTGGGAGGGGACGATTATAACTTTCTATAGAGAACCATCCCCATAAGTATTTCCACTAAAATTCAAATAATAACATAGGCATTAATGACCTTATAGAAGTTTTGTGTTATTCTTTGAAATGCTCCATCTCACTTCACATTAAATTAGTAATTACGAAGAGATTATGGTGAAAGATTTGCTCAAAAACCCAACTCAAGAAGTGAAGTAATGTGCTTAATAAACAAACTCTTGTACCATCCATCTTTCAAAAATTTTAAATATTATATATGTGTCAAATCTTTAACAGCAATATGGAAGTACAATAAAACTCACCGGGGTACTAAAAAGGCCTACTGTCAATGGGGTCATGCTTGTTTGGGACAAAGGCAAACCCGTTGGGTACTAAATAGGACTACTAGCAGTGGGGCTATGACGAGTAAAAGGGAGATATAAAATATACCAGCACGACATTACTCACCTTAGGAAGGACCTCGATCACATTAAATCACCAATAGGGAAATAAACTCCATACTTTGGCTTTTAGAGAATGTCTCGAAATTTCTTATAAATACAATGCTTTGATGTTTGTATTTCAAATATATGGGGACACTAAGGAATGTGGAACCCTTAGAAACTTTTCTTTTGAAATAAGATTTATCATAACATTTCTATGATAAAAGGGAAATATTTGTTAATCTAACAATGATTAAGTTTATCGTTTAAATATTAATCTTTCGTATTAATTCACACACTCTTTTTGTTCAATCATCATAATATCATTATCTCTATAAAGGGGTTATCAAGCACGTCAATCATTAAAACAAGTCTTGAACATTTCAAAAAGGCAATCCTGTCCTGTGACCACATAACAATAGTATAACTGTCCTGCATGGTAAGTTATATGGAGGTATGAATCTTATCCTTGGATTATTATTTGAAATGACTAATATAATATTTTTAATTCTATTTTATTTTTTATTTATAAAAATATATTTAAATATTTGTTAGGCAAGTTTTGAATCAATATCTTATAGAAATTTAATTTTTTTTAATCCATTAATGATTTAGAGAAATTTAATTAAAAATTAAATTGAATGAAAAAATAAACATAAAAATTCCTTCTATTATTAAAATTAAATTTATTTAATTTATATATATTTTTTTAATGAAGGGTTTTCTATTAAGTCAAAAGCTTACATTTTAACATATAGCTTCCCAAAATCTTACTAGTCTCACTCTTACTAGATTTATTGGCTAGTAAATGCAAACCCAGACACAAAGCAAGTTCCAAGATAACAAAAATAGCCAAAAATGAAGAAAAAAAAAAGTAAAATAAGAAAACCTATGAGACAAAGATACAACCAAAAGTCATCATAAATTAATAGAATTTCCCAGACTAAGGTGGTCCAAATCCAATCCAAGAGATGAAGGGGGTTTGAAATTGCAATGGGCATGTTTCTCCATATGGGAAAGCTTGATCTCGAGAAAATCCATCCTCTCTCGAAGGCACCTCTACCCTCTCATTAGGTTAACCAATCTATCATGCATCTGCCACTGATTGCATTGAATATGGTTCATGAAGTTGATAATGTCACTACAATCATCATGTCGAGCTTTGTTAACTTGATCCAAGGAAAGAGTGATCTACCTCAAAACACTGTCATTGTCATCATATGGAGGGACTCAAGCCACTGTGGCATAAGGAAGAGAGGGTGTCGATTAAATGGTTTCACCCAATCCAACATTTTCCTGCACATGCCCCCCACCTTTCCCCCTATCTCCCATGCCTCTTCTCACCCATCTGCATTAATGGGGCTTGGCCATCTAGGCCACTGGCAGATAGGTACCCACACTCCAAAAATTTCACACCCAAAGATTATATTCATTATATAAAGATTGTGTATCCATCATAACAACCAGAGGCATCACCCACCAATGCTTTGAACCATAAACACAATCTCAGTTAAATGCACTTGAACCCCCCCATGGGTCCCTTCTTGTTGTTAAAAAATTCTCGTAATCCACCATAGGGTCAATGAAATACTCTTCAAAATGGTTTTCCACAAGCGTTTTCCTGTGGTTGACACCATCTCCAACACTATCTAAACTAAACCCCAAAATAGTTGTGCATGCATGACCCCCATGAAAGTGTTGAAAGAGCCTAGCTAAACTGAAATTCAACTCGGTTAAGCCCAAGACCAGACCATCAACTATAGAGACTCCCTCTACCCATGCTAATACACAGAGTAGAATTATACTACCAAGAGTTAGAAAACTTGCAAGCTCAAACAAATAAGAGGTCGTGCCCAAGTTTCCCTAGGAAAACCCCTTGGCCCACCAATAAAAAGGCAGACCCCCAAAAAACAAGAACATAGATAGAGAAATTAAAATTCTAATACCCTTTACTTGCACCCACCCTCCACAACCAATATTGAACCTCTTATCTCGTTCTTGATTTGAAGAACCCAAAGCAACTTCAAAAACTCACCTAGTGTGCCTTCAACAAATTCAAGTGAGAGGTGGCCAAATAACTCGTCACATAGCTTCACACAACCATGTCTATTCCTAGATCTCAGTTGAAATTACGCTCAGTTGGTGTCCCTATGTTTTGCTCTCACCACATGCCATTGCAACAAGGAATCCCCTCCTCAGTCTCTCACTAGGCACATAGGAAGTATTCCCCCCAATTCTATGCCACCTTCTTATAAAATGAAAGCTAAAAACACTACCACAACCATCCCATACGAAGTTGTAGAAAAATCCTTTAACAAATGAACCATTGTCCACACAACTGCATCCCTATTTGAAACATCACCAAAACAGATGTTAAATTTATTGAATGCCACCTAACCACAATGTGGTAGCTTGCATGAAGGTGCACGCTACCTAGCTACCACAACATTTATCAATTAACTGCCAATATGGTTCAAGAGGCAGTGAACCCTTGCTCCAATCCCCACATCTCAATGCTATGACACCCCCATTGAGGAACAATTTCTTTATTATTAAAAATAATTAGAAAACATCATTATTTATCAAATATAAAAACAAAATAAAAATAATTAAATTAAATTAAATGATATATATATATATATATAGTATATATATATATATATATATATAATATATATATATATATATATATATATTATATATATATATATATAATTAATTATGGAGTTAATCTTTAATAAATATGATAATAACTTTAATTTTCTTGGAGGAGGTGGTTGACTATGGATTGGTTCTAGCTCATAGGCCTATATTTCGTCCACAATTAGATTACTCATCATGCTTGAACCCATTATTAGTGACACATATAGATCTTCCTCCCATGTATTATAAGGGTTTAGGCATGTGACAAGTGGCTTTATACATGAATATCCCTTGCAAAATGCCAATCCCCATTACATCTCTCCCTTCACACATGCATGTGTCATTGTTGGACAAACATGCTAATAAGCTCATATCCCATTCAGTGTTGAGAAGCTCTAATCAATCGAGGAAGAGTGGATATTTCATATGCAAGCGTAGGCCCTTTTTTTTCCTAACATTGGGCAAGGATATAGGGATAAAAAGCATTATGGAATTTAAGGGTAGGACTCTGGTAGGTTGATTTGGAACCAAGGTTATTTTGTGAACTCCCTTATATCTTGGATTTTAGAGAGTTGGAAACCCTTCCTAGGTTATCCTTTGGTTTTCCTCATTTTGGTTAGGGGTTGGTTGGCCTTCATTTTTCAAATGTAGGAGGATTACTTGCACATTTTTTGTCAAAATTGGAATTGGGGAAGGAGGATCTTCTACTAAAACCATGGTCATTATACTTCGGACTTGCTTGCAAGCCAGTTGAAATTCTCAGAGTATAGGCTTTGCTACTAGGATTTCCCTAACACTTTTGGAACCAATATTTTTGCAGATATTGTCAACAAGATTGGCATCTTGGAGTGGAGGATAGGTGGAAATGAAACGAGAATCATAGGATTGCATGGGTACAAGTGGATGTATACCTTAAGGATGGTTTATTCATAGGAATGGAAATACCTTTGGATGGATTGATATGGGTCCAAAGGGTGGACTATTGGAAATTCCATTTCAAGTACCATTGTTGCCATGAAGTGGGTCATATAGAGAAGGAGTGTATTTTTATTTAGGGTCCCACTAGGGCTCACTAAGGTTATTATCTAGAGAAGGATGCATTTTCAAGGAACAAGTCAAGAGACACAGGAGATGATCATTCAAAGGGGTATTTACAGGGTTGTGACGAACAAATCCACTTCCAACATCTCAGCTCCCGGTGCTATACTTTGTCTAGTAAGCTTCTCCCTCCCCTTCCATTCACAATTCTAATGTTGATTTCATGCCTCCACTGATTCCCCCTCTCCCTCTAATGGTACTACCCTATTCCATATCTCATATTCCTTCCCTTTGGTTGCCCCATTCCCTAGTTTTGTGGTATCTTTGGTCCCATAGGTCCTTTCCCCTCCTTGTCATGTTCCCCTCTCTCCTCTTTGTCCCCCCTTTCTCTCAGGGGATAAAAAATTGTTATGCATTGTGACCCAAGAGGAATCAAGCCATGATTCATCCTCCTTTTAGAAGACTTTCTTTGGACCCTCCTATTTCATTACCGTCTCAATTGGATAGAAACCAAATCTTCTCAATGGATAAGAGAGAAAAGTTGGAAATTAAGATAAGAAAACAATATTCAATTGCAAGGGCCCTAAGAGCTTTCGATTCCCTAACAAAAGGTCTCCAATGATCATCCTCTCTTTCAATTCTAGGGGAATTTGGGAATGCCCACTAAGCACCCTCAAAATATTAGTTACTTCTTGTAATGTTGATTTAGTTATGATTTAGGAAACTATTTATTTTGGCTCATAAGCATGGAGAATCCTCAAAGATTTTTCAAAGAAATGGTCCTTCTATCAACTAGACTTGGAGGCTTTCTCTTAGGGTTTGATAACTTGGTGGAGTCTGAAATTAAAAGCCATCTCCTCGTCCTCGTACCACTCTACTATTTTGGTTATGATTCAGTTTAAGTATTATGTCTCTCCTATTTCTTTTCTAGACATCTATGGTCCCTATGTTGATCGTGAGTGTTATTAGCTAAACCTAGCTTCTACAAGGGCCCTTTTGGATCAACTAGTTGTGGTTGAGGAGGACCTCAATTTCGCTCTAATACTCAGGGAATTATGGGGTCCTCAGCCATGGTTGGATCCAATGCATAGGTTTTCTTGATTGGATGGTTCATAACAACCTTCTAAATCTAGATCCAACTAAGATTATTCCTACTTGGATGAATGGACACTCTATGATGTCCTCTAGTTTTTCTTTCAAGGCTTTACTTGGCTATGGGGGAATTTTGGACCATTTCCCATTTTGCTCCATATCATTCACCAAGATGGATCTATATCAATCCATTTTTTTAACCCATGTTGGATTAATGAGGAACATTTATGGGCATTGGTGCTTAGACATTGGAGACAACTTCGTCAATCCAACTCATCCTATTATATGATATAATTTTCTAATAACTTGGTAGCTAACAAGCAAGTATCAAGGGCATAAGCCAAGGAAAAACACAAGAAGTCCAAGGAAAGAATGATCAATGTGGAAAAACAGATATAAGGGTTCATATCATAGTTGAACACAAACTCAATCTCCCCTGACTAGTTGGATTTTTAAAATCACCTAACGAAGAAAGGCACTCCCTTATTTTGGAAGACGGAGAGTGGTGGAGAGTAAAAAATAGAGCTATTTGGATATCCTCAAGGGACAACAACAAAAATTTCTTCCATCACTACACCAACTCAAGAAAGAAAGTTAACACAATTTGGAGTGTTCAAGATGCAAGTGGTTCCATGCTCCACTACTTTTTTAGAAAAAGAAATAGAAGAGGTGTTCCATTTTCAAGAGTTGTTTAAAACTTCACCTGGTTTCCCTATGCAAGATATTTTATAGGTAATATCAAAATTCCCCATATTGGTCATTGATGAGATAAACTCCCAATTACTGGAGGAAGTGTTGGAACAAGAGATCCTAGCAGCCCTAAACTCTATGCAAAAATCCAAGATTCCAGTGTTTGACGAGCTTCTAGTGGAGTTCTATTTGAGCATATTTGAGCATACCTACCACCTCATGATCATCAGATAATCCCAATATTTAGGTAAATTATTGGGATCTCTCAACTCGACATTTATATGCCTCATCCTTAAATCTCACAAGAAGGTACTTATTTTGATGATTTTCCTACCATTTCCTATTGTAACTTAATTTAAAAACTAATTTTCAAGATCATTGCAAGGCATTCAAATTCAGTTCTTAGCTCCTATATTTCTAAAGAACAATTTGGGTTTATGAATCAAGGAAACATCCATGATGTTGTAGCTATAGCTGAGGAGGTCTGTAGAAATTCTAACTGTAGATTAACCTGATAATGCAATATAACTAAAGAAAAATACTTTAATCTACTTCTATAATCAAAATTGCAAAATCTTAATAGCTTTGAGTAAGATCAAGCGGAACACATATAACCAGAAGAAGAATAAATTCAAATGAAACACAAAATAATACTCAGGGCAAAGCCTCAGCTAAAAAAACCCCACTATCTGTATTAACATACAAGGTGGAAATATATCAGAATAATACAAAGCCTTAGCTCTCACAACTAACCAACTCTCAGTACAATTCTCCTAGATGCTCATAGGAAAACAAGGCTTCTCACAAACCTTCTCCTCTGCCCTCCAAGCCTCCTATTTCCTTGCGCAGTTTCTCTCGGGTGATCCTCCTGTTACCAAGTGTAACACTGATCTTACACCTTGTAAAACTGCGCAATCCTCAAGGAACCTTCTTCCTTCTGCATGGATGAGTTTCCTTTATAGGAAAACTTATGAAACTGACAGTAACCTGTCCTTGACATTTAGCTCAACTAGGTCTTTCTCTGAATAGACATGCATGAGTTTCTGATGAGAGAAGCTTCAGTTATCTCGAGTACACTTGTTGAGTGCATGCATGCATCAACTGATTGATAACTCAAAATTAGTTCCTCAAATAGTTTGGAACTAATTTAACTGGACTTAACTCACTAAACTGAGCTAACTAATTACAACTCAAATATAACTCAATCTTATCTCCTTAATTAAGGGATATTCTCCTTAATTTAAGGGATAATTTTTGCATGACTTCAGAAAGACTTCTAACTTGAATTTCCCTAACTAATTAACTCAAGATGAATTAATTAATTATTTTTCAAGCAGCTCGTGAGACTAAATTCAAATTTTAATTCAAGGACAAATTAAAAATGGAATATACTAGATTCTATTTTTATCATTTCTTGTTGCTATTTTCAACACTCCCTCTCAACAAGAAATAAATTCAACTTGATCCCAATCCTAAACCTTTGGAATGTTATGCATGCAACACTTCTCTCTAGTGTTGTTGCTCCAACAACTTCAGAAACAAAAAAAACATCCAACCTAAATCAAAATGATGCCTTTGTCATCAAAGTCTCTAAATATTATTGCCTCTGTCGACTAAAAACTTTGTGTTTCTGTTGACTCTTCCTTTCTACACTGTTTTTTATCCTTCTTTGCGCTCTTTAGTATATGACTGCTCTAGCTTCTATCACTTTAATCTGTGACTGCATCAATCCCACTGATTCCTCCCACTACTATGTACTTTGGGCTCCTATAGCAAGGTACGATCCATGAGATAAAACATCTCAATGAACCCTACCCAATTTCAGCCTTATTGGGACTAACACTCCACATCTCCCCACCTCACACCTGGAGGTATGGCTGCATGTGATCCCTCTGCCGACTTGGCTCGAAATTTCCCCCCTACTGGAGGTCTCTGCATAAGTGGATGCCTCCACTTGGTCTCCTCTTAGCATCTCCAATTGTGCCTCCTCCACAATTGTCTAAGACTTCTTCTGGGTATGTATGTTGAGAGGTAATTTACTCTCCCTCTCAACCACCAAGTCTCTAACATTTGCCTTGCTCCTCAAGGCTTTGCATGCATCTTGAACCTCAAGAGCATACAAGTTCTTAACTTGTGAACCGATCTGTCTCACTTGTCCCATGGTGATGTGTCTAAGGAAAAACTTTCCCTTACTAAAGACAACATCGTAGCCTTTGTCCTCCAACATTGCGATTGATACCAAATTCTTCTTCATTCTAGACACATACTTCACTTATGTCAAGGTGATAAGAGCTCCATGCTCCCTCTGAAAAGCAACCGTGCCCACTCCTGAAACACTATACTTTTCATCGTCACCCATCTCTATGTGCATCTTGAGGTCTTTCTTCTCCAAGGTACTGAATAAACTTTTATGGCCAGTCATGTCGAATGAGGCTCCACTGTCAAGATACCAACCACAACCCATCATTAATGACACCATGCATGCGATGAAGGTAAAGTCCATCTCAAACTGAGAGGCTAATGCCTCACCTTCAGATCCTTCCGAGGATCCCTTCTTAGACTTCTTCGATGGGAAATTAGTCGCATAATGACCCATCTCGTGAAAATTAAAGCATCTCACTTTAGAATTGTCAACCTTCTTCCATCCATGAGAAGAATTCGATTTGGAATGAGAATCCTTCTCCTTCCCTTTCCTTGCCTTACTTGCTAAGGCCAGACTTTTTTCAACCTCCTTATATGAAGAACCATCTCGTGTGCTCCTCCTGATCTCCTCCTGCATGAGATCTAACTACAGTCGTTCCCAATCCAGCAGTTTCTCCCTTCCATTCATAAAGTCCTGGTACCTATGCCAACTCTTTGGAAGACTGGGGAGAGCGAGACTCACCATATTATCATCAATAGTAGTTATTCCCACACTACTAAGCTCATCTCTGCAAGTCGTGAGATTTTTTAGATATGTGGAAATAGTATCACAATTCTCCATCTTTATTCTTCAAAGCTTGTCCTTGAGCACCAATCTCCTCTAGTCACTACTATTCTGGTAGAGGTCCTTCAATGTCTTCCACATTGAATATGGAGTATCTTTCCCATGGAGACTCAAGACAATATGGTCTCAAACTCCCTCAAGGATGATCTGTCTCACCCTCACCACACACTTCTTCCATTTAGCCAATTTGTGCATTAGTTGAACCTGGATTTGGGATTTCTTAATCAATGAAATCCTTCAAGCCATTGTCTTCTAACACAAGCCTCCATGTGATCTTTCCATGCTATGTAATTTTAGTTTCCTTCCAAGGCATACTCGAGTCTCAAGCCATAGAACACCATTGACCAACCTTGGAGTATGAGATGAATTCGATTTGCACCTGTAACCCCAAAATTCAAACTTCTAATTCTCTTCTCCGTATACTGTTCACTGCTCCGATAAACTTGGCTCTGATACCATGTATAAATTCTAACTATAGATTAACCAGATAATGCAATTTAACTAAAGCAAAATACTTTAATCTACTTCTATAATCAAACTTGCGAAAGCTTAATAGATTTGAGCAAGATAAAGCGGAACACATATAACCAAAAGAAGAATCAATGCACATGAAACATAGAAGAATACTTAGGGGAAAGCCTCATCTAAAAAATCCCATTGTCTGTATTATCATACAAGGTGGAAATATATTAGAATAATACAAAGCCTTAGCTCTCACAGCTAACCAGATCTCATTACAATCCTCTTGGATGCTCATAGGCAAACAAGGCTTCTCACAAACCTTCTACTCTGCCCTCCAAGCCTCCTATTTCCTTGCACAGTTCCCTTGGTGATCCTCCTGTTACCAAGTGTAACACAGATCTCACACCCTGTAAAATTGTGCAATCCTCAAGGAACCTTCTTCCTTCTGCATGGATGAGTTTCCTTTATAGGAAAACTCATGAAACTGATAGTAACATGTCCTTGACATTTAGCTCAATTGGGTCTTTCTTTTAATAGATATGCATGAGTTTCTGATGAGAGAATCTTTAGTTATCTAGAGTACACTTGTTGAGTGCATGCATGCATCAACTGACTGATAACCCACAATTAGTTCCTCAAACAATTTGGAATTAATTTAACTGGACTTAACTCAACAAACTGAGCTAACTAATTACAACTCAAATATAACTCAATCTATCTCCTTAATTAAGGGATAATATCCTTAATTTAAGGAATAACTGTTGCATGACTTCAGAAAGACTTCTAACTTGAATTTCTCCAACTAATTAACTCAAGATGAATTAATTAATTATTTTTCAAGCAGCTCATGAGACTAAATTCACAATTTTAATTCAAGGACAAATTAAAATTGGAATATACTAGATTCTATTTTTATCATTTCTTGTTGCCATTTTCAACAAGGTCCTCCATTCTATGAAGATTGTAAAGCTATTATCGACTATCCTTAAGATGGATATGTCAAAGGCACATGATAGATTAAATTGGACCTTTCAAATGGGGTTGGCTTTCGAGTTTTTAATTGGAATATGGGATGTATCCAGTCTACATATTTTGCAATTATGATCAACGAAGCTCCTGTAGCCTTCTTCCAACAGTCAAAGGGACTTTGACAAGGATTTTCCATTATCACCACTCTTATTCATAATCATTGTAGATTATTTTATTAGGATGATCGCTAAGCTCAAGTCCCAAGGGCTCATCCATGGTATCAGAATCTCTGAGGTGGAGGAGGTTACTCATCATCTATTTGTTAATGATGTCCTTACCTACATTAGGGGGGACATGAAAGACTTCTCTTACCTGAAAAACACACTAGACATGTTTTGCAAAGCTATAGGAATGGTGATAAATGTAGGTAGATCTTACATTATCTTTAGGGTTTATTTGAAGCATTCACTCAAATGGTAAGAGACAACTTCCCTTTTCCTATCAAGTCTTTAGGATGAGGGGTTCAAATATTTGGGGTTCTTCTTAAAAGCAAATAGATATCACATTCTAGATTAGATGTGGATGGTTCAACAAAGTTGAGGCTAGGATATTTTTTTGGTCAAATAGATTCCTCTCTAGAGGAAGTCAACTGGTTTTGGTCAAATCTATTTTAGAAATAATCCTTGTTTATTGGAACTCAATCATAGTAGTTCCAAAGGGCATATGTAATATAATAAGAAAATCAATTATCATTTTCTTTGGTCTAGCTCTAGTTCTCCCAAGGGCCTCCCTTAGTAAAATTGTCCTAGATAGCAACCCCAAAGGATCTTGGGGGTTGGGGGTTAAAGGACACCTTTTTATTTGGCCTAGCTTGAGAAGGCAAGCATTTGTAATGATTAGTATAGGAAAACTCTCTTTGATATAAAGTGGTGCAAGCTAAATATTTTCCGAGGAAATCCCTCATTGGCTAATTTAGGATTCCAAACAAATCTTCCCAAGACTCAAGTGGAAGTTTTTTTTTTAGAGAAAAAGAACTGTAATTTTTATTATGATAATAGAGAATAAAAATTACATTTTGTAGGCACACCATGTGTGTATGAAAATTCAGAGTTAGAATGAGTCTATTACAAGGAGAAAGCATATTTCAAATAGGGTTTAGAGAAAGAAACCGTAGAGTCAAAAATCCCTAGACCACAAAGAAAAAAGTGTTAAAAAAATTTGGGTACGCAATCCCAACCAAGAAAAAAGACTAGGCATGCAGACCCATAGAAAACCCAATAGGGAGTAGATAAAATAGCTTAGAAAATTTTAAAAAGGAGCAAGAAAATACTCCAACAAAAATCAAAGGCTCAAAAATCCCTTGAAGGTAGTAGTAACCTACTAACAACCCAAAAGAAAACATTGCA
This sequence comes from Pinus taeda, assembly GCA_000404065.3. Lineage (NCBI taxonomy): Eukaryota > Viridiplantae > Streptophyta > Pinopsida > Pinales > Pinaceae > Pinus > Pinus taeda. The sequence goes on from APFE031515645.1 coordinate 321,599, forward strand.
ACGAATTGAACGATAATGTTGAAGGAAGAAGACGACTTCTGCAAAATATGCCTCCACAACGAGCAACAAGGGGAAACAACGGTTGCAAATTGGAGGGCTACATCCACCAAAAAACCCTGAGCACCAACAACTCGAAAAGCCTTAAAGAAAACAACACTTGCATCGAGCTCCAGACAGACACTGTCGATCACAACCATAACGACAACATCTGCAGAGAGGAACGAAACAATGCAAAAGCAAAAAGAGATCCACCTTGACCACTCCCTCAACTCCCAATAATGACAACTACATAAGAGTGAAGCATGAACCACATATTGAAGTGGCAAAGGAGCCACCTCGACCCCGCTCCCTCAACTCCATACATAAAATACAGTTAACACATCGCCACAATAGAAGACACAGGTCAACTGAGGAGAAAACAAGTGTGGGTTGCATGACAACCTGCAAAAGGGCAACAATGCCCCAACAATCTTCCATAAAACCATGCCTCAAGCCATAAGCAACACCACCCAGAACAAGCAAGAAAGTGGCATGTAGGGTGTTGATGCACCATAAGGAGAGGAAAACTATCAAAATGAGGGCTACGACGACAAGTGTTCCTACTGCCAAGCCCTCTCAGTGGTGTGGAAAGTTATAGTTCAAGCTTATCCTTTGGTTGGAAATGGATTGCTTAGCAAGTGGGGGATGGACACAAAATTCTTTTGGGCATGGACCCTTGGTATGGTGCTGGTGATGAATTTGGGCTCTTAAGTCCTCCATTGGCCAAACTTAGTCAATTAAATATGCACTTTTTAGTGGATACAAAGTCCCAAGATCCACACATAGGGTGGAAATCAACCGAAGATTTGGGGTTGATTAGAAAAGTGGCTGCATAGGAGGAGAGATATATATAATTACTTCTAGAAAATTTTATAACTATAAAAGTGTTGAGGCTAGACTCAATATGTTGGAAAAGTAATGTTCATATTGGTGCATCTATAATGAAACTGGGATACAAGGCTTGGTTCGAAGATAGGTCCTTTGTGCAAAAGGTTTGGTGATAGAAATTCACATGAGAGATCTTTGCTCCTTTGAAAGCCAAGTTGACAATATATTTGGCTCTCAATTCTAAATTACTTACATGGGATAAGCTCTCTTAAAGGGGCTAGTATGGGCCGAATCAATTTCCTTTATGCAAGTCACATGAAGAAACTCACAACCACCTTTTCTTACAATGCATATATGCCTCACAGGTATGTGAAATTTTATGGAAAAGTTTTAATCCAAATTCAAGGTAGTATGGAAGAGATTTAAGCGACACTTTCAAGTTCTAGTGGCTGGATAACCAAGTTGCTCCTTTCCAAGCCCTACCATGTCTATTGGTAGTAGGTATTTGGCAGACATGTCATCGATGTGTTTTCCAGGATAAGGCCATCCCACCAAAGGTGTGGTCAACAATGATGGCAACATTGGCACAAGAATGTAGATCGAATATAAATCCTAACAAAACCAAGATCTCGATATTGCTTGAAATTGATTATGGATCTCCCTGGGGCTACTTAGATAGGGCAGTCAAGGCCACCATCCCATATGTGATCTAGGGGTTGTATTGTATTTTAGTTAGTCACATTTCATTTATTGCCAACACTCCTTGGATAGAGGTTCAAAAAATAAAATAAAATTTGCGGCTTTATAGTTTTCGTTGGAGTTGGCTAGGTAGAAGGGTCTTTCATCTCTTATAAGTCACGAAAGACTCAAAACTTGTGGTTGACTAGGCCAATAAAAAATCTAAACACTTTTGAACACATCTTTCTATCACATTCTTCATAAACTTAAGATGAAAGTTGATAGCTTATCAAAAACAAAGGCCCTTGACTTACCCACTATTATAGTAAGGTACTATGGATTGGAGTCATCTATGGAGGCGGAGGAATTGCCTGGATGACCAAGTGGCTTGAATCAGGCAAAAGAAATTCAAAAATCTTGTAGAGAAAGTGTTTGAATCATGGTTTTGATGGTAGAAATAGATTCAGAACCATCAAAAACCTCTAAAACACCTATAATTTTAAAATTTGAATTTACAAAAACCCTAGTCAAATTTTCTCAAAATATAACCAAAATTTCCATAACTTACCAGTTTCCATAACTTACCGGGCAGTTTCGTTAAACTAAAGCCTATGGATATGCATTTGTTAATGGAGTGGTGACTAGTCAATGGATTCAACACTCCCTTAATTCGCATTAAATACAATTAGAGCTTGATTTATGACATGTGGTGAGTCAAAAGGTGTGTCGTTGTGAAGCTGAGATGAAAGGAATGGAGGTACAGATGTATTTATATCCGTACATCTTTCTCACTCATTCATCACCATGAAACGCAAACCCAAATACAGATCCAAGACGTCACCATCATCAAAGCCCAAGCCAAATACAGACGAAAGACGAAGAGAGAAAGATGCCTCGGCCTCCTCGTCAACATGCGCACAGAGTGCCTAGGCACTTCTTTTGCCCCATCAGCGGCAGATTCATGAGAGAACCTGTGATCATTGCCTCATTGCAGCCTCAGGTAACATCCGACCATGGATCCGTCCTCACTCTCATCGGGAACACCGAGGCCAACGAGGTGTTAACGCCCGATCACGATCTCAGATCGCAGATGTCTGCATGGCTTCACAGATACGAACGCAGGCCTACCTTCGCCTATATCTCAACACCCCAGCATCTTGATTCCGCAGTCACTTCCTTACTAACTCAATACCCAAATGACATATTGGAAGATTCGGACTTGCTGGATAATCTCCGTCAATTGAAATCAGTCCTTCACGGCAAAATCGCGCTCATAAATTCGGCACAGGGCTCTTCATTGCTGATCAGGCTGGTAGAAGGTTGTCCTGTGTCCCCTGATAATGCGCGGGAATGGGTTGAACTCTCTGTGGGCATCCTGGCTAGTGCCAAGAACATCCAGAATGATAACCCCTCTCTCTTTGTTGATTACTGGCGCCCAGTGCTTGAGGTCATTGACAGAGTATGCGTTGATATTGGGGATGCAGACTTTGAGGAGGGTTTAGTCAACTTACTCCACTTGTTCATGAGATTGAAACTTGAGGACGTTCATCACATAATTACCAGTCATGGTGGAGTCATAGAAGCTTTATCTTCTTACATACTGAGACCCAATTCCAACGGGCCCTTTGCCGACAGCAAAAGCAGTTTCCAGATATTGTTCACCGTGATCATGAAACTCTGGTTGAGAAAGGAAGGGTTGAAGCAGCCCAAACTGTCACAGGCAGTGGCTGCGTTAGTGTGGCCAATGCACGAGCATATTAGTAATGCACAGTACCATACTCTATTGCGCTCAATATCTTCCATACTCCGTCTCAGGCGCGACGGTCCTGATGATAATGATCTTCATAATGACAACGAAAGTTCATTAGAACTGATGACCCGTGCAGGGCTTGTGAGTCGAGTGTTTCAGTTATTGAACTACATAACGCTATCAGGGAATCAACGATTGCTAGATCCCTTGGGATGGGTTGAGAGGGGTAGAACAGTGTCGGAAGCAGAAGAAGGGGATATGATAATGAGGTGCTTTGAGATTCTGTGTTTCCTGAGTTCGGTTACCATTGGGCGTCTGGAGATGGTGAGAGTCATAAAACGCAGTGCCTTTGGATATTTGAAGGCTTTCTACGGAGCTATCGTACGAGTCGTTTCTGCTGACACTGCTGAATCTCATGTAATGCCGGCGTTAACTGTTCTTTGCAACTTGGTGGAAAAAACTCGGTACACTGAAGTGATGGAAAAAGCAGAGGGCCAGAATTATGATGCATTCACGATGATTGATTTTGAAAATTTGGGTTTGGGAGCAATTTCCAGAAAGTTTTTCCAGGCCGTGGATAGAATAGAAGCAGAAGAAGAATTTTACGAAGACGACATATATTGAATGTTTTCCTCTTTTTAATGAATAAAAACAACTATGTTACCCATGATTTTAGTTCAAATAAACCAATCACGAAATGGAATTGTTGAAATTCGAAAATATTCTGCATTTTGTCAGTCAAATATAATTAGCTAAAACTGAAAAACATGTAAACAAGATTATAATAAAAAAATTTAATGTATCCTCTGTTCTGTAAAAATCATCAAATTACTCTGCAAATTGGTTTTCAAATTTCTGCCTTGTTTCCAGCAATTTTCAAAATGATAATATGCCTACGCCTATACTGGAGAGATTTTCAACAAAGGTCAAATCCTTGTTCCCATGCTCTCCTAAAATGGCTTTTAGTACCAAAGGCCGGCCTCTATAACACGAGACCTACTTGCAGGATCAAAGAAAAACAGGCTTTTTAGCGGTTTGCCAAAGTAAAATCGTTTCATTTTCTTCGTTTTGATGATATAGGCATCTATTTCCATTGATATAGACATTAGAACTCTCCAAGTCTTTTTGTGTGAGCGTTTTTATTTTAGCAAGGTCAGCATTAAGGCTGTTATATTTAAGCTTTTCAGATTTAAAAGATTGTTCTGGTTGCACTCCTATCATTCAGATTTCGAAGATTGTTTTGGTTGTTTCTTTCCTATTTTTGTAAAATAATCCCTTCTAAAGTCGCCTTTTGAATGATGCTAACAGTTCCGATGAAGCTATTAATAACATTTATTTCGTTAGAAGTCCGCAACGCTGGGTTCTGTTATCTTTATTTGATGTCTATTTTTAATGCAGTTACCGGGATCTGAAACTTTTAAGCTTTCAAATCTTGAAGGCAGAAGTCAGGGGTTGATGTTTCTTTACTCATGAAAGGGTAGCACACTATTTTATCTTCTTGTGACAGGCTGCTCTGGTTGTTGGACAAGATGGCGGGAGGCAAAAGGGCTTGATGTTTCTTTATTTCTGAAAAAGAAGCACACTATTTTATCTTCTTGTGACAGGCTGTTCTGGTTGTTGGACAAGATGGCGGGAGGCAAAGGCAGAAGCAGAGGCAGCAGGCGGAAAAGGTTGCCGCCTTCCGAAAATTGTGAAGTTCTGAATTATTACTGTTCAGCGGGCGAAGATGAAAATATATCTGGTAAGGATATTAAAGATGTGAAAATATCTGGCTGCAAAGAAGATGAAATATCCAAGTTGCGGGAGCTTAATCAAGTCCTCCTTGAGGAAATACAAAGCTCACGAAAAGAAAAGGCACGTTTCTTACGGAAAATCGCTGAGATAGAATCACGGAATAACAATATTGAAGCTGTCAAAAGAAATTTCCAGTCCGAGATGGATAATTTGTATGGGGATCTCATAGAACAAGGAAAAATGAGGGAAGAACTAAAAGATCGACTAAAGGAGTCTGAAAGAGATACAGAAGAGCTCAGGGAACAGTTGAAACATTTAATGCCGCGCTACAGAGTAACAGGACATTCTCTTGTACACGAGAATGAAATGCTACAGGAGAAGCTAGACGGTACCAGGAGTTTGCTTGAAATTCAGAGTAAGAGAATTGAAGAACAGAATGTTGAAAGTGGTAGACTCAAGAAGCAGATTGAAGAGTTGAGTAGGTTATCTGGAGAGTTGGAGGATAAAAACTCGGAATTGTTAAAAAAGAATGAACAAGAAGGAAAGATTATTAAGTCATTACAGGAACAGAATGTTTCTCTAGGGAGTGAGAAAAGTTTGCTTCATAAGAATCTAGATGAGGTAAGCAAGAGATCTAAAGAAATTTCAGAAAAATGTTTGAAGAGTAATCTTAAAATGTTGGAGCTAGAGAATCAGTCATGGGGATTGCATACAGAGTTGGCAGCAGCAAAGTCAGCATACGATAAAGTAATCGCTGAACTGAATAAGATCAAAGAAGATATGGAAAAATTATCAAGTGATTCATACCAGATCCAAGAAGAAAAAGACGCATTGGAGAAAAAATTCGTGTTACAGTTATCTAGAAATAAAACACTTACAGAAGAGTTACAGTCTGTTAAATCTTCTATTGCAGAAATGAAGGTTTCCGCTTCCAAGAGTGCAAAGGAAAAAGGCCACCAATTCTTTGATATACAAAATCAACTCTTGGCCATGACAAAGCAGAAAACGAGCCAGTTAGCTGATTCACACGATCAGCTTTCAATCCTTAGTGAAGCAAAAAATTTACCTGTGGACAATATCACTGAATTAGAAAAAAGAACATCTGTTTGTGGAAAGGAACGGATACATGGAAAAATGAGGAAGCCGGAAACAATCTTGAATTCGCTCAAGAAGAGTTCTGAATCCTCCAGGGCTAGGACAGTGGAGAAAAAGGGCTATTTAGCTGATTCACAACATCTTTCAGGCATTGCTGAGGCAGATAAAGGCCTTGGAGTGAGAAGCCTCAAAAGCTACTCTTCTCTCACTGGATTGAACAGATGTCCAACGATTTCAGAAAGAAGAGAATGTGAGTCTTCTTTGGATTTTCTCAACAAGGATCCTGAATCTAGAGACGTTCAGCTCCAACATCTGAAGCCCAAAGGTCAAGCTTTGCAGTCACATGTACCTGCAGAAAATGGAAAATCAAATCTTATTCCTAAAAAGACAAAACCAAATGGCCTGAATGGAAATGAAAAGCCGAGCTCGGTGAAAGTGAAGCCAAAACCAAATGGCATACGTGAAAAGGCAAAACCAGATGGCGTGTGTAAACAGAAAGCACTAAGGAAGATGCCTGAAAAACCAAAGCCAAAAGTATGGTCTCCCTGAACATTGTTCAATACCTGTTTACCAATCTTCCTAATATGTGTATGGTCTCCCTGAACATTGTTCGATACCTGTTTACCAATCTTCCTAATATGTTTTCGTTGTTAGTATTTCTATGATCACTATCAAAGTGATCTGCATATTCGAAAGTAGTCACATTATTCTCTAGTCTAAAATTCAAATAGAAAGTTGGTGATTTCACATTAAAGAGTGTTTTAATAATAAAATTGAAAAATAAAATGTTGAAAATTAAAAGTGATAGACTAAAATTTTATAATTATTAATGTTGAATCTATATATATATATATAATATATAATAATATATATGAATATTTGAATAAAAACACATTTTAAATAATAAAACATCACAATTTAACCAAAAATTATTTCCCCTCATTAAAATTTTAAAAACATAATAATTAAACAATTCCTATATTATAATCTTAACCAAAACATCTCAATAGAGTAAAACACATACTCTTTTATCTCCACCACTCTAACACATACTCTTTTATCTCCACCACTCTATTGCAGGTTGGTATTTGAAAATATTTATTAAACTTTAAAATAAATCAGGAAGGTGAATTAAAAGTATATCTCTTTCATTTTCATTACAATACATTTGAAACAATATTACATTAAAAATATACATTTTTTGAAAATTCCAAACTTGGATTTGAAAATGTTTTCATTTAAGAAAAATACAATAATAATATTAATCAAAAAATATTGAAAAAAAAACTCTTTATTTGGTTTATTTTCAGCTAATTGAAAGCTTGCTATGTTGGGTCTAAAATGAAAGTAGTCACATTATTCTCTAAGTATGTTGAGTCTAAAATGAAAGTAGTTACATTATTCTTTAAGTTGGATTATGAAGATGGAAAAATTTGATACTATCTATTTTTATATCACATTAGGTCATTTTTGAAAGTCTAATTTTTTAATCAATTTAAAGCATGTTATATTGTATATGTACAATATGGAGTACTTGTTATATTTTTTGCACTAACTAGCTTCACATATGGTATGAGGAAGGGACACAAGGAGGTTGCAGAGTGGGTGGAGTCTCCTATGCCAAGGGGCTATAGCCCCCATGTACATGATATTGTGGTTAATGGTGATTACACTGATAGGAGTGTCTATTTTGGAATAAGACTTCTAGAATTTTAATTTAATGGTCACTAATTATTACGTGGATGGTAGGAATTTAACATACAAGAAATATTCTAAAATATTCTTAGTAATATGCAAACCATCTCTTGATGAACAAGTCTCATTTGAAATGAGCTATGGTTTTTATTGTGATATAAACAGGTATAAGCTATGGTATTGTAACAAAGTCTATTTATAGGTATGGTAAAGTGGGGATGAATATTCATGGTTAAGATAAGACAAGATTGGAAAAAGGTGATAACACTTCCATGTAATTGTGTCACAGATTCAAAGCTCTACAAATTCCAAGTTGTTTTTTTCTAAAAACCCCTAATTATAGTGAATGATTTTCCCATACGAACCACTCTTCCTATGACTAGTGATAGTGGAGGGAGAACTCATCACTCCTACAGTGGGATTGTTTCTAAAGTAAGAATCTCGAAACAATTGACAACTTCCATTTTTAATTCTTCAAGTCAAAAGACAGACGGAGACCAACAAAACCAACATCAATCGCCTTGCTATGCTCAAAAAAAAATAAGGAAAACAAAATAGAAAATAAACCACACTACAAGCAATGAAAAGACTATGTACATAGCATGGGGCGTGGCCCCAAATCATTGAAAATAACATTTTAAGTCTTGGCCATTGACAGGGAGAGTGTCAATTCTCCCGTAAAGTGATTGAAGATGGTACTTGTGTGGGCCAAGCTTCTTGTCGACTATGAACAGACCAATCCATGGGGATTGAAACTTTGTGTGCTTTGTCCCACTTTAAGACTAAGTCACCCACACTGAAGTTGGCACTCCTTGCAGACTTCTTATCGAACCATCTCTTGATATGGTTCTGGTGGAGTGTAAATTTTTCTTTTACTTCATCCTTTCTTCCTATAACTTCTGCAGTGCATCCATCCTTTGGATTCTTGGGACAAATGGAGAGAAGGCAAGTAGATGTTCGGTGGGAGGATGGCTTCTTTTTCGTATACCAGGAAGTAGGGGGAGGTATTTAGAGAAGGCTTGGGTGTGACTCGGTCAGACCATAGAGCATTCACCAGAGCAGAGTGCCAGTTTCATTGTTCAGAGTAAATGGTCATTTTGATGATGCAGATGATGTTCTTGTTTGTAGACTTAGAAAGACCATTTCCATGCGGGTAGTAATTAGAATAATGTTTCAACGCAATACCATTTTGCAATGCAAAGTCATAAAACTTCAACGAAGAAAAGTACGTTGCATTGTCAAAAACAAGTGACGTAGGAATGCCAAACCTGGAGATGATGTTCTATTGTAGGAAGCTGATCACTTCTTGATCGTTCACTTGTTTCATCAGAATTGTTTCTGTCCATTGTGTGAAGTAATATGTAGCAACAGAATCTAGCGGTGATGCTTTGATGAATGTGGGAAAATCTCCCCAATGATATCCAAGCCCCAATGTTGGAATGGTTCTTCCACTGCAATAGGCTGCAGCAAGGATGCTAATTTTTGGTTTTGATCAGTGCATCTCTGAGAGATCGGACATTTGTGGGCGTAAGCATGTGCGTCCATGAATAAAGTATGCTAGTAGAAATCGACTTGCATGACCTTGTGCATTGTTGTGTTACTCGTGAAGTGCTCCTCTGTTGGTCTGTCATGGAGGTCACATAACACCTTTCCTAAATCATATGCCTTTAGGCACCTCAGTAAGACACTATTGTAAGGCACCCCATGTACCAGCTGGTACAATAAATCTTGGAGTCAGAGTGACCTCTTCTACTGCATGGAAAAGTGAGAGGGCACAATGCCATTCTCAAGGTACTCACACACTTCTGCATACCAAGAGTCTCCATGTGAAGTGGGTGAGGCTCGCTCAACATTGTACATTTTTATTTCTTGCTCCTAGCCTACGAGCTCTTCTTCTTCCTCCTGCACATGTACTGCTTCCGTTGTTAGTCTACATAGACCATGACCCTTGATGGTGTGAACTGGATTGATGTCTAGATAAAAATCTTGCAGTCCTGTCATCTAGTTCACCCTTCTTTCACCCACCTCTTGTTGAACAAGCAGTGATCAGACTGCTGGATGTCACACAAAGACAATGCAATGGTTTTTCAAAAGGTAGGGTTTGAAATGATTTACTGCCTTGTATACTTCATATGTTTTCTTATCCACGGTGGGATAGTTGAGTTCAGGTCCTTGCAGGCTCATTCTCATGAAGGAGATGGGTCACTCATTGTTCAACTCATCCTTCTAAGTGAGCACAATAGTGAGTGAACTATTGGAAGAAAAAGTATAGAGCAAGAAATATTTGTTGAAGTTTGGGCTATAAAACGCGGGCGCTTCTACTATAGCTTGCTTGATATGGATGAACACGTCCTTTTCCTTGTTTCCCCAACTATAGACTGCATCCTTCTTGATCATCTCTTAGATGGGTTTGACAATCTGCACATAATCAGAGATGAACTTTCTGAGGAAGTTGATCTTCCCCAGGAAAGACTGCATGGCTTTCTTCTTCACGGGTGAGGAATTAGCATGGTGGTATGAACTCTGTCTGGATCTACCTTGATCCCAGTCTTGGAAATGATGTTTCCAAGAAGGTTTCCCTTGGACACTGCGAAGATGCTCTTCTTGGGATTCAAGGATATCCCATATCTTTACATCGCTAAAATATTTTCTTAATATGGCGTAGGTGGCCTCATCGTTGTCTTGAGAACACTGTCACATCATTGAGGTAGACCACCACTCTTTGTCTGATGAGCCATGGAAGGCGATGTCCATTACGCGCTGAAAAGTCGTGCCTATGTTCACTAGCCCAAATGACATCCTTCGAAAAGTGAACATACTCCACTTGGTACGAAGGTTGTTTTAATTATGTCAAGATCTACTACCAAAACCTAGTTATATCCTAAAAATTCGTCAAGCAATGAAAACATCTTTGCTCTATATATTGTCTGTAGTATATGCTCCATGGATGACACTAGGTAGTTATCCTTGTCTAGGGCAGGGTTGATATTATGGAAATATATGCACAACCAGATTTCCCAGGACTTCTTTTTAACAGGGAATAAATTGGAAACCCATGTGGAATGTCAAACTTTGTAAATGATCTGAGTGTACAACAAATTTGTCAATTCTTTCTATATGAGGGGCTAAAGTGAAGGATGAAATTTCCTTAGCTTCTATTGAAAAGGCTTGGCCCCTTCCTTGATTGGTATGACGTTATGGGTTATTCGTGTGTCATATGTCTTGAGGTCATTGTACATACATGCAAATAAATCTCGGTACTGCTTGAAGGGGCGAATGAAATCTTGTCGCTCTTGAGGTGTGCAGCACGTACTGAGATTCACAAAATTTGGATCCTTATCTATTCCCAGATTAATTTTTTCGTGCAGCAATGTAGAGTTGTGGGTTTTGGCATTGATAGGTCCCTGAAAGTGATTCTACAAGTCATACAAATTCTCAAGTGATACCAAACCCTTAGGGATGAGATTGTATTTTATTACATCGGATGCATCTTGTAGAAACTGGTCGTTCTCATCCTCGTCTATTGATGTGTCCTTGAAGACATCAACGTCGGCCATAAAATGCAGTATCTGTTGATTATCATCTAAAATGTGTAAATTAGTGATGTTTTCAGGGACAGATGGTTTGTATAAAATTTCAACATAAAATATATCCCTTAACGGTGTCATCCTAGCAGTTGCATTTTCTAAGGAATCTACAACTGCATTACGCATTCTTGGTATAAAAATAATATTGAAAGCTTGGAATTGAGAGATGAGTCACCATACCTCTTGTTGATAACTTTTAAGACGGGGTGACACACAGTGTATGGTGTTACGTACCTGATGCACCACGATCTCTAAGTCATCTAACACTTTTAAAACAACAATGTTGAGGTTGATGGCTTTCTATAAGCCCAAGAGGAGTGCTTCATACTTGACGATGTTGTTCGTGCACTCAAACTCTAAGTGGATAGATATTATATTAAGTGTTTTCTTTGTAACAATTCTGTTAAGACACAATTGGCTCCAGAGCCCTCCTGCACCTTTGAATCATCAAAGTACATGTTGGCTTAGGGGATCCTGACTTGGGTTTAGAGTTAGTTGCGCCAACCAACAAATCCCTACACTAATGGCCCTTTCGGCAACAACCCGCGTAGCGTAGGCTGCAATCTCATCCGACGTAGTATGAGGGGATGCAAGAACCAAGTCTATGCATCCAAAGACGAGTGTGATATCTTTTAGCACCCTAGATCTACCTTCACATAGATCGATAAGACCTTAGGGCTCGGTACTGCAACTTTGTTAAAATAGCCTTTAGACCTTCGCGAAGATCTACGATGAGCTTTTGTGGAGCCTTAACAATTGATTATCCACTTACGCACATCAGAGAACAACTCTAGATTAGTGTTCGCGCAGATCTACTTAAGTTACTTAGTAAACATAACAAAATTCATCACAATCTTCATGAAAGTAATTAACATGCATTGCGTACATCTATTAAGACTTATTTAAGAGAATTGCACATCATTAGATCATTATTTCATAAACACATTATTGATCAACAACATATATTGTAAACAGAAGTAAATGGAGATAAACATAGATTCACAGGAATTCTTTAGTAATCTTCTTTATTGATCTTCATTTTAGGTTTACAAACTCAAAACTACCCTACGCACTCGGCTGCAGGGGCCCGCGCACTTAACTACGGACTCTACCAAGGCCTCTACACACTCATCTGCAGAGCCTTTCCCTCCTATCGGACCCATTTATCTGCGGTATCACTTCTCTTATATTGAGTTCAAACTAAACTCGACCAACCTCTACCTTAGCTTCGTGCACACTAGTGGCTAATTTTCTGATCTTTGATTATGGTTTTGCACCCTCAGGGATGTGAATCTCAAGCATTGTCCTACATGCCTCTACAAATGCGGAATCCAGTCGGGAACTCTGTGCCTGCACCATCTCCTTTTCTTTTAAGGTATATGTCTTCTCAGTGAACAACTGCTCATTGTTCACTCTATATTTGATGATGAGGTTGAGAGCTCATTTCTCCTGAGCTCTCAATTCCTTTGTCACCCCATCATGTAGCAAGTGGAGGATCTCATTGGTGAGTACTGCTATGTTCAACCTGATGCTCTTGAGTGTGATTAAGATGATGTGATCATCTACTGACTCCACGTGAAGGGACCCATCTATAAATGCAATAGTGCTAAGGCCGACAGTCCTTACCAACTCGGTTGCTTGGCTTGTCCCAAGTGTCAGGCTCGCTTGTTCTGCCTCACTTGATGGACACCCACATGTATTCTATTCACATGGATCTGCAACTCACCCAGATCCTTTTGGACACTCCCCACCATTTGCATATATTGTTTCTCGTGGTATTACTAATCTTATCCTTGATATCATCGAGATAACCCTCTATCAAGACCATGGGATCACCCTGTGACTTGTCTGATTCTGCTTCTTTCTTGAACCTCGTTGTTGTTCCTTGCCAGATGGCTTCAGAATAAATGGGGTTTTGTGCCCCTCATCTCCTCTACCGCCTTGTTCTGACAGTTCTTCCTCCTCTGTTTTTGGCGAAGGTGACTTTACACTTCTTTGTGACTCGCACTACTCATGTTTTGCCTGCTCCTTGGCAGTGCGCTCTTGCTCCACTCAAGCCTTCTCCGTAGCTTCCTTCTTTTTCTGCTCCGTAAGTGTGTGCATAGCTTTTTTAGTTGCCTCCTTTCTCTTCTATGCTACCGAACTTCCCATGCCCTTGTTTGCTCCAGCGTCTAAGTCTAAAGGGTTGTGCCACTCCGCAGGCCATCTTGCGATAACTTCCTACACATCTGTCTCTATCACCAAATATGACAAATCATGCCATTTCAATTGTGGATCCTTCTGCGATTGAATGTATACTCTGTTGAAGTCAGCCTTGAATGTTGCGTAGGATGACAACTGCATGTACAAGGTCGGGGACAACCTTGGACGTTGGTTAATAGCCATGCAGAGACTTGATTCCATCAGGACCCAAAAGATCTTCATCTTTGTGATCCATGCAGGGTCATTTCTAGCCCATAAGGAAGCAAGTTGTGCTGCTTCTCGTAATCCTTCTTCAAGTGGAGGACACTAGCTATCCTTTGGAGTTTCCATGCAACCAACACAATAGATAGTAGTAACCTAGCGTAATGAAATGGCTTCGTTTCATCTTGGGTCTCTTTGCAATTCGCGAGGAATTCCTCACACAGGTACATGGACCAGTTGAACTATACCCCTTTCACGCACTGATCATCTAGGGATACTATGGACGCCAGAACTTCATCCGTGTGACACTTTCTCATTACCTTCCCTACTAAAATTTGGGTGGCAATTTGAACTATTGTGTTTGTTATTGAGAGGATGGAATATCCTCGCACCTTTCTCACAAGGTCGAATTATTTCTTCATTCTTTCTGAAAGGTCCTTTTCCCTTATCTTTTCGCCAAAATCCTTGGCCGAATTCAGTCCTTCGTATGGTAGGTGCGTCATCATGTGGATTAGCATGTCAGTGATGGGGATAGACCCTCCTAGCCATAGACACCCATCGTGCACCAAAGTGAGAAGTTGGCACACACAAATTGTGTTAATAGGGGTGCAGTGATAATGGGGCACCACAACAGATTAAGTAACCTCGAATTATCCACACCGTGGATCCATTCCACTATTTCTAAGGTAGTGAAACCTGACTCTATGTAGTAGACACACTTCATGTACTTATCTGTTGCTAAGAGTGGAAACCTAGAATGACCTGCGAGTTCCCAATCCTCCATCCTTAGTAGTGGGATCCGCACAAGCTACGGACCTTCAAAGGGACCCTGCTCAGGTAGCAGGGGCGTAGAAATGGAAAATTTCTCTAAATATGGGTCCTTTGTGACCTTTTCCTTTCCCTTCCACAAAAGGATATAGTCAGGTGCTTTCGTGATGGGCTCCACTCCCTCAGCATCTATATCTTCTATACCCTAGCCTTCTTCTGCCTCTAGGTCAACTACCTTCTATTACAGATCCATTTGGACACATCACTCCCATCATCCAGATCAGTATTTTAGGGCTCATCAAACCTTAATTTTAGTTGCTTCATGCCCTAAACAAGTCACCCTTTTGAATGCCTCCTTCCCAGACAGTTTCATGACTTGAAGACATCCCGAGATGACCTTTAAAGGGACCAACGCAAGTAGGCCCATGTAAGGGTGCACTGCAGAGTAGTTGAGTCCATGCCAGGGTGCTCTGCAAAGCACTTAGGCCCTCTTTCACCTGCGCTGGACGCGATTGAGCGAAATTCACATAGGGTTTGGGGAATATTCTTATCTCTTGGAGTCATCTAGAAGTTTCCCTCACTTATCAACTCTTATGAGCTCGAAAATGGATGAGGAATGAGTTAAGATGCATTCTATCCTCTCATCCCTTCCTCCATGGAACTAGTTCTAAGTATGGAAGGCCATTCAATACTCCCATTTATGACATAACCTCCTTCATCTTCCTATAAATTGAACACTCATCTAATTGATCAGGGGAGAGAATATGTTGAATTGTAAGGAGATAATGTTGCTATGAGAATTGACTTTGAGACAAGTTTGTCATGCTTTTGATGTGATGTTGATGGGATCCAAGCTGGAGGAGTGACTTCGAATCAGACTTGATGGTTGTAATTCCTTCTTCTATTCAATGAAGTATTTAAGCCTTTTTCCTATATGCTTATCTTGTTATATGATGCTTATATGTGTGAATGTATATGATTCTATTTATTTGTATCTAATAGATCTTTTGCTTTGATCGGTTCTTTGTCTTTTGTTAATGTTTACAAGTACTTCTCAAGCATGTTAAGTATGGGAAGGAGCGACAAGATCGATACAGAGGAGACAAGAGGAAAGTGGAACTACAAGTAGGTCTTCTCATCTTCTTTGTCTTATCTATTGCTTATAGGAAAAGGTTAAAGTGCTTTAAATTGTTGTTCTAGATATGGCTACTTATCTAGGGAATTAGTATTTATCCATAGATACCAAATTCTCCAAAATAAATTGGCGACTCCGCTAGGGATAAATCATCCTTCCTAGTAGCTTATCCACCTCCTAAGACACTCTTGTAGACCCTATTTGTGTTCATTGATTGTATTTCAGCTTTTTTGCATTGAATTTTGGTCAAAAACTCTGTCAAATTACCTCTTAAAATGGCTTACTGTCACTAGCACAGCCCTATGAGGGACACAGTGTGCTGCAGAGCAACCTTGGCTTAGGGACAATGAAGTGCACTATCTCCCATTCAGGGTTGCGCTGATCCTCCTAGGGTCAGTTTCCCACCTCTGGATTGAGTTTTTGCCAAATTTCCTTTGTTTGATTGCTTTTTAATTGATCAATGAATGTCATGTCCTAGAAAAACAAGTTTTTATCTCCTTTGATAGCCCTAGTTTGACTTGTTTGATTAATGTTTCTTAAATGTTTTCTTTGTCATTATCGATCCATAGTTAAAGTTAGATTATAGTCGATTAATCTTTGTTCGAAAGAAAGTGTCGTAAAAGTCTTCTTTTTCTTCGAAACAGAACTGTCGTAAAGTATTCATTCTTGTTAAAGATTAATTGATTGTATGTGCATTAGTTTCCTTTTGTTCATATTCACATTAAGGAAATCGAAAAGAAATACATGCATTTTGCATTTAAAAGTTTATGTGTGCTCATAGGAATAGTTTAGGGAAATTGCATTATATTGTGCTCTTTTCTCTTTGATAGAAAGAAATCTAATTGCTATATCCCTATTAGCTAATATTTTCATCGTTAAATTTAATGGAAAAAATGCTTATCATAATAGTTACATTCCTAGGAATTTCAGAATACATCACATGGTGAACTTGAAAGGCAAATTCCTAAGCAAGATCAACTTAAAATTAACATCAATTTACATAATGGAGCATTGTCACCTAACGAAAAACATTTAGTGGCTCTAGGCTAGAGACGTGTTCCGGTGTCGTAAAACAAAGCAGGTGTCGCTAACTTGTCTACAATACATCCAGAGTGTGATACCTCATTCCATGTACATGAGCATATCATAACTCGCCCACGTACCTTCAGGTATATAGGGTGGAGTTATAGTATGTAAAGTATATGGGAATGCTCTCACTGTGCGGTTTTGCATTAAACAACACTTATATGAATTGGGCCTCCATGTACTTTTGGGTATATATGGGAGGAAAAAACTAGGTTTTTATCTATCCTTAGGTAACTGAGTCAGCCCCTTTGTACACTGTGATACACCCAAAAAGACATTTGGGGAGATTGCCTACCCGTACTTCTTGGTTCGCAAGGAGGTATTTTGCAGTTCACAGTTGCTTGGTAAACCTTTTTCCTAGTTTACCCCTTTTTTTGTATTTCTTTTTTGTAATAAAATTAATCAGCAATCGTGGAGGAACATCAACCCTTACCTCGTTGTTCGTGGAGAGCAACAAGAAAAACGCCTTTTCCACCCAAAGCTACACCTATTCAGCCAAAGCGGTCTCATTTAATTGAGTCAAGTATATCAATAACTCTTGGTTCTTCATATGAATTACCAAAATCATCCATTTCGGTAAGTATTGTTTGGTCAATTTAGTGTGTCCTAAATTGCTACATTAATTGTCAATCCGGGATTTGTAAGCTGACGAAGTGTGGTGCACTATATGTGCAAGATAACCTATTTCTTACTTTTGTCGTTTTTTATTTTTATGTTGTTTTAGGGGTTTTTATCTTTGTTTATGGAATTCCTATTCCTAAATTTCTAGAAGGAAAGTATGGTTATAAGTCTTAAGGCAATTATGTCCTTTATAAGGGTTCTCCAAACTTAACACTTCAAAAAGTTTTACAACATGTTAGTGAAAAATAACACTTGAATTAAGAATGAAAAGATGCTGCAAATTAAAACAAGTAATTGATGAACTACTGATTATGAAACTATCATCTCTGTTGCTATCTAAATACATAAAATGGATTTAAGCTACTGCACTCAAAGAAATCAAAGATTGCAAAGAAAGTAAAACTAAAATCAAATTACATCATCCATATTTCAATCCCTCGCTAGTTAGTCTCGCTATGGCTTTCGGAGGTAATTGTCAATGAAATGAGCAATCCAAT
>APFE031515647.1:3380-13972 GCA_000404065.3 Pinus taeda
ACCTAAAAAAACCTAAGCATTTCATAACATTTTAAAAAGTGTTTTGTAACTATTTTTACGTGTTTATTAAAATAATTTATTAAAGTGTTATAAACATTAAACCCTAATCCCTAAAACCTCAACCCTAATTAATTTATAACTTTTTAAAGAGTGTTTTGTAACACTTATTTAACTGTATATTTAAAACATTTACTAAATTCTTATAAACCCTAAACCATAAACGCTAAAGCCTAAGAATTTTATAACGTTTAAAAAACTATTTGTCACTTTTATTTAAGTGCTTATTAAAAGAATTTACTAAAATGTTATAAACCCTAAATCCTAAAGCCTAAACCCCAAACCCTATTCCCTCAACCATAAACCCTAAGAATTATATGAGTATCTATAATAAGGGAAGACCACATGTGGGTATGTGAGTGTAGGAGGGAGAAAATTGTGGTACATGAGAAACTCAGAACTTTGTTTTTCCACCCTTGTTCACAAACATCTTTCCTTTTATTTATTTTCTTCATAACTCATCGTGGCTCCATGTGATGAATGCATTATGTGTAATATGTAGTAACGAATACTCACTTAAGGTGAGATGGTGCATCCCTACACCCTTGTTGAACTGGTAAATCCCCTTTGCGGACAAAGGCGATCCCACTAGCCCAATACGGGTCTAGCAACAATCACACCACGCTACACGCGGGTTCCTAATTGCATAAATCAGAGATCGATCATGATGATCTACCTGGAATCCAACGCTAGTAATTGAAGAAGAAACGTCGCTCCCGTCCCTTTGCTTTGGCTGGTCACAATCCTCACGCTCCACGCAAACGGACACCTGAACACGCAAAGAACGATACAAACACAAGCGTAAAATCCAGTATATGCAATTATATATCGGTCAGAAAAGATACAACTCAAATACCATTGAAAGACACATGAGTGGAACCATAATCATAGTCGTCTATTAATCAGTAAAAACAGAGAAAGATTACAACCAAAGGTTCTGACGTTGAACCTCCTCTGACTGGGCCAACAGCTAAATACGCCTTGCAAAGTGACCTCTTCTCTCTCGATATTTTGGCAGCATAACCCCTCTATAGTCTCCATTCTCACTATCACTCCAGCTAATCTCGTACTCACACTAGCTCTAGCAAAAACTAGTTGATTTAATGCAGGGGGACAGTCATTTATAGATGGAGGAGGAAGGAGTATACATTGTATCAGGACACCTACTGAAGATTTAGCATTATCCCAGAATAGCCACTAAAATTGGTTGTCATGGATAAAAATATGACACTCGACCACTTCCATGAGATTTTTCCCTTAGAGAACTCCATGAACAAAGAGGAAAAGACATTGAGTGTGTGCTGGCTAAAAATCATAACCAAATTTAGGTGGCACGGGCTTTGCTCTATGACAGAGCGTCCATGGGTGCACCCTCTTTTGAGGAACTGAGTCATTGGCGCAGGTAAGACACTGTGGACTTGCGCTAATGGAAAAAGGGCACTTTTTAGGGCTAATTTGCAAAAGGTGTCTTCAGGGAATTTGAAGTTCATACTCAGGAGAATCCAATGCAATTGTTTTTAAGTTGTGTCACTGGTCACAGGTCCATAAATGTGTACTCCAATGTGCGAAAGCAAGGGTAACAGGGACGGTGACCAACGGTGACAAATTACTGCGTAACAGATGCCCCCTAAAGCATGAAACCCGAGAGAGAGAGAGGGGTGAAGTGCTTTACAAGAACATATATAGCTGCAGCCGAGAATCTGCATTGAGAGATACAGTATGATAGTTCAAATACATGATATATGTGGCATGGTCGCAACCATCCATAAGAGTACATGATGATCAAGATCCGTAGTATGGACGCAGCCATCTGGTTAGGATCAATGAATTGACTCAGGTATGGTCGCAGCCATCCAGTGAAAGAGTCATGTATCAAAATCACGCCTCGATTACAACAGACACTATCTAGGGTCTTGTCCTCCACCTCGACCCGAACATAAGTACAAGTTCAAGCATGTGAAAATGTAAGCTGAAGTCGAACATGCATGAACATCGTCTGATTACCAGCCAATGATGAAAGTTGTTAACAGACGTGAGAGGTACCACGAATAATGACAATGGTCCTCAAGGTACTATAGGTACAGTCTACGACGTGTGAATGAATGAGTCGATGTCGAACACCCGTAGAGTCATCCGATCGGAGTCCAATGATGAAAACCTCATGTCGAACACGAAAAACCTGCCATTGAGGAATGCAGGCTCCAAGGTACCAGAAGGGAGTCTCTAGGTCACTTTCCTGGATAATGAGTTGAAGTCGACAGGAAGTGATCTTCGTGAAGGTGGGCTGTAATGTTTCCCACATCATCGACACGAGATAGGAAGAGACAATGTTTGTGAAATAAGATTCATGAACTATCAGACAAAGGTGTTTTCTTTCAGAGGTCAACTTCTCTTGAACATATCGGTGGCACGACAGTGGAGTTGGCAGTATTTGACGTCAATGGATCAGAGGTCATGATGACGAGGCAATGAGCAGATGAGAGGTCAAATATGATTACCCAAACCCATGGAGGCAAGTGAAAAAACAAGATGAGATATCCCCACCCTAACACGAAAGCAGAGAAGTTCCATGTTGAAGAGCGACATACTCCCGACACGACGATAATTACGGTTCCAAAATTTTTTTTTTCCCCGCCATTTCTGGTGAGTACCCCAATTATTTTTAACAAGCTTGATGGGGATAGCATATGCTTGCGGTATAAGTTCGACCTTCGGTCGAATCCAACCTAGTAAAAGTTTAACGAGCCCTAGGGAGGAGAAGCTCGAATCTCGTCATAATGACGAGTCCAATGTCGTCAGGGTTTAACGAGTCCGACACAGGTAAAACTCGGAGTATTTTTCATGTTTAGAGAGTTTGAAAAAGACATAGAAAAGGAAACTCCAGGGGTGTCCTTTTTCGTAAATTTGTGTCTCTCGGGCCCGAAACCATTAACAAGTTTGAAACGACAAAAATCCGGTAATATTTTTATATTTTAACGGTCGATAAAAGAACTTAAAACAACCACCCCTTAGTAACGTTGAACGAGCTAAGAGGGATAACTCGGCAATCTTTTTCTCTTTAACAGGTAAGGAAAAGAGCTGAAAGAAGACCTCCATTTTTATTCTCTTTAGCGAGTCAAAAAGGAAAAATTACTCGGCAATCTTTTAATATTTTACGAGTTAGAAAAGAGCTTAAAGGTGACTCGGGTATGGGTTCATTTTTACACAAGCTTGAAACATGGAGAACTCTGCTTGGAATTGGTTTCATGTTTACACAAGCTTGAAACGAAAAACTATTCTTGTTATAAGTTCGCATGCCCCCAGCATAATGACGCAGAATGAGGTACATGCCCCCCAAGCTTCATTGCATTCAACAAAGTGGATGGGATGAAGGTTCACTTTCGAGATCTTGGAAAGACTCGACTTGGAAAGGGAGTTGTTTCAGTTTTTAATGAGGTTGACACAGTAAAAGAACTATCCTCATAACCCTTGTTTCATTTTTTAACGAGCTTCACACAAGATCAGGAACTATGCTCGGCAGACCCAGTTTCATTTTTTAAGGAGCTTGACATAGGAAAGTGAACTATGCTCCGACCAATCATGTTTCATTTTTTAACGAGGTTGCTACAAGATCAAAACTATCCTCGACATGTCCTATTTCATTTTTGAATGAGGTGGAAATAGGAACAAACTATCCTCATGATAGCTTGTTTCATTTTTTAACGAGGTTGATGCAGGAAAAACTATCCTCCCCCCGAACTTCATCATAATGAACCGGAAGGTGGGGCTTCCAAGAGTGGCGCTCCCAATGGAAGGTCAATGTCTTGGAAGTGAAGACCCAATGCCCCCAAAACACTATGCACGATAGCGGCATGGCTGGATATAGGCACGGGAGAGGTAGCCACGTAGTTGATCTGGGGTGAGACAAATTTAGCTAGTGGATGAGAACCAGGAGGTGAGGACACCTGCGCAGGAGGCATCGGGGGACTAACGAAGGACAATTGATCGATAGTCACAATCCTTCCATCGTGTGGAAAGCAAACCACACAGAAAAGCAAAGAGACAACAACCCCCATAGCATAAACATAGTCACGACCAAGGAGAAGACTGAAGCCTAAATGTCCTTCAGTAACCAACACGTCTATATAGACGGTTATACCTCCCAAAGTAATAGGCAACTTCAGGAGGACTCTTAGAGATGGATATGCTCCTCCGTCGAAAGCCAACAGATTCCGCGTGACGGTCCTGAGCTGCGGGGAACCTAGAGCTTACCAAGTAGTGTACGACATAAGACTGACCGACGCGCCTTCATCGAGAACAGTGCCAAGTACTGCCTTATCACGGGCGCTGTAATATGGAAAGGCACCTAGGATGGAAGACGGAAAGCGGGCAGGTGACTCCAATCAAAGGATATGGCCAAACGACTTGGTGGGGGAATCGTATGATCGCCCCCTTGGGCTAAAGGAACCGAAGAAGGACCTTCTGAATTAGCTGGGATAAGAGGGTCGTTTTCGGATGCAGGAGAATCTGAGGAGATGAGAAGAACATGTTCATGACGTTCTTCCAGAATAGGGTGGTCAAGGGGTGGTGAGCCCGAGTCGACACTCTCTCTGAGTAATGGTTGGTCTGAAACAAGCTCGGCAGAGCTACGTTCAGGAAGAAGGGGCTGGAAAAGAGAGGAGTGTAAACCAATCTTGTGGTCAGCAGGAGGATGATTTGCAGCTGCAGAAAGACGTTGATATCCAACGGGGAGTTGGGGTGAGGGAGTCGCAAGACTTTCCAAGATGGCGGAGGCTTTATCCATGAACGAACAAAGGTGAAGGGGATGATTGCCTTCACAAAGTCTGTAGGGGATTCGAATCTTCCCTTTTCCCTTACCTTTTCCAACGGAGGAGGTAGCATCAGCGGGGCGGGCCGGATTGCGGGACCATACTTCTAAGACCCTGGGAATGCCAAGACAATCACGAAGAAGATGGTTCTCCTTGCATAATCGACAAGGAAACTTAACCTTCTGTGGAGGAGTGGGAAGGAGTCCAACTTTTTGTTTCCGTGATGGAGCAACAGTTGTGCTTGTAGTCGCTGGTGTGTTTGGAGCCTCTCCCTTGGGAGACTTCTTCTTCTTAGTCTTCTTCTTCTTCTTCTTAGCCACCCGGTTACTCGAATCGAGACTTTCACCAGGCGAAGTACAAGAAGGAGATGTAGAAGTAGGCGTCGAAGGGGAGGGGTCCACCTTGGGTTCAACATAAGGTTGTACAGGTGGAGGGACTGATGAAATATCAGCCGACACAGTAGGGACCACAGAGTTTGAAAATAACCAAACAGGCAACCCGACAGTTAACCCTAGAAGGGATAATGTCACCAATAAAGAGCACCAGCATTCCCAGGAGAAGGGAAATGAACAGGATTTCCGTCAGGAGGGGAACTTGGGTTGGTGAACCCTGGAAAAGTTGCCATAGCAAAACGAAATCCTACTCAAGCTAACGCACACAAAATATAACCAGGTAATGTGATCGTGGCCAAATAGATTTTAAGACACTTGACTTGACCTTTTAATTTTTAAAGAGTCGAGAAAAGGACGAAAAGATGACTCTAGTCTCCTTCGATTGTTTAATGAGCACGAATTGACAAGCTGCTCACTTACACCTTTTCTTTTAGAGAGTCTGAAAAGGATCAAAAGTGACTACTCTGGAGAACTAGGTAAAAGGTTTGCCAAAAAATCCGTAAAACTGCTATATACACCTTGGCGATCAGATGAACACCAAGGACTTTATGTACGGCAGTCAATCTTCCCGAATGTTGTGTTCAGTGCATTACGGTTTGTAGGGCGGCAGACTCAGCTTCCTATGGATCAAGGTCGCATAGCCTATAGGGGTCTGCCCATATATATCGAAGCGTACGTTGGGAAGCACAGTCCGTACTGGTACCCTATCGTTTCACCGTGGAGGAATCACCCAACCACTCAACGATAAATTACCAGGTTTAAAGACGCCGGAACACGTCTCTAACCTAGACCTCTAGGATGTGAGCATTAAGTTTCAATGCATTGTTAGGTTCATTGAATTCATTTTATGGTTTATCTTTAATTAAGTTTCAGTTTTCGGTCTTACCGTATGTGGTCTCTTGAAATTTCCTAAATGCAAGTATATGCGAAAATTGTATCTTTTCATTGAATGAATTCTATCTACAGAAGAGTTGA
This sequence comes from Pinus taeda, assembly GCA_000404065.3. Taxonomy (NCBI): domain Eukaryota; kingdom Viridiplantae; phylum Streptophyta; class Pinopsida; order Pinales; family Pinaceae; genus Pinus; species Pinus taeda. The sequence continues at coordinate 9,613 of APFE031515647.1, forward strand.
GATTTTCATACAAACAAAACGATCACAAAAATCCTGATGCAGCTAATAACAATAAAGGAAAATCTTTTTCTTTTTCTTTTTAAAAGCAAAAAATTAACACAAAATGCTAATTAATGAAAAGCAAAAAATCTTTTTTCTTTTCTTTGAAAATAGTATGATGCACTTAACAGATTTCAAGAGACATACACTAAACAGGTAATTCACTCAAAGAATCTAGAACCAATCCTGAAACATGAAAAATGACCTATTTACGCAAAGAAAACACCAAGACCTTCAAAGAACCATGTAATCTAAGTTCCAATGAAGTCAGGCAAGAAATAAACAAGCTAAAAGTGAGTTACTTGCAGCATATAATGCAAAACTTGTACAGCTACCAGAGGAATGTGGGAAACAACCAATAAATCGACTGGATCAGGAAACCATAAATACGACAGAAGGCTCGACATGCAAAGCCATGAAGGCTAAGATATAAAATCGACAGAAAAAGGCGAACAACTGAAGGATAAAAAGAATTGATGCGCAATTCACTTGAAAAGTGTGCAAATGTAAATGCACAAATGAGAATTCTAATTATGCACGTGTGATCTATGCAAGAGAATTCCCAAACACAAGATGATTCTAATGTAATCTAAGAACCAGTCAAGTGCAAATCAAGAAAATTGGGTGAGATTTCCAAAGATCAAAAAATAAAAACACTCAAAGGTGATTAACACTCATACACAGTTTAGCAAAAACAAAAGCAAAAAGATGCAAAATTGTGAAGAGACTGAAACAAACCTTCAAGTAATGATCAAAGGAAATCAAACTAAGAATTTCTCAAAAGAGAGACTCAAAACCAGTCAAATAAGGGTCCAACAAACTTCCAGAAGCTGCAAGAGATGCAAAAAGACACAAATCCAAGCTTAGAAGGCTGACAAACATGCTAATTGAAAACATTAACAAGTCTGGCGCGACTGTCAGACCGCAACTCGCGATATAAAGAGATTGGCGCGGGTTGTCTGATAGCAAGAGGCGCCAACCAGCGCGACCGTCAGGAAAAAAACCGCGCTAATCAAGTTTGCCAGGCAAAAAACAAACAGGTAGTCCCAGGCTTGGTTTACAGTATCTAGAAAGGCTAGCAAGCAAGAGACAGCAAGAAATTCAACCCAGAAAGCTATTCAAGTCAGTAAACAAGAGAAAAATTGACATGCAAGGCAAGGATGAAATTGTTCAGATTGTAAAATAAATCGGAGATTGACTGAAGTGGCGTTGATCTACTTCACTACTGCATAGCAGTAGTGTTTCGAAGGCTATCTGGCCGCGCTTCAGGCTCCGTCTACAGTTTACAAATCAAACAACACAAAAACAAACAAGCAGTTCCCCACCAGAGTCGTCAAATTGTTGAATTTGTAAATACCCTCTGCGGACAAAGGCGATCCCACTAGCCCAATACGGGTCTAGCAACAATCACACCACGCTACACGCAGGTTCCTAATTGCATAAATCAGAGATCGATCATGATGATCTACCTGGAATCCAACGCTAGTAATTGAAGAAGACAAGCGTAAACGGACACCTGCACACGCAAAGAACGATACAAACACAAGCGAAAATCCAGTATATGCAATTATATATCGGTCAGAAAAGATACAACTCAAATACCATTGAAAGACACATGAGTGGAACCATAATGATAGTCGTCTATTAATTAGTAAAAATAGAGAAAGATTACAACCAAAGGTTCTGACGTTGAACCTCCTCTGACTGGGCCAACAGCTAGATACGCCTTGCAAAGTGACCTCTTCTCTCTCAATATTTTGGCAGCATAACCCCTCTATAGTTCTCAATTCTCACTATCACTCCAGCATAATCTCAGTACTCACACTAGCTCTAGCAAAAACTAGTTGGTTTAATGCAGGGGGACAGTCATTTATAGATGGAGGAGGAAGGAGTATGCATTGTATCAGGACACCTACTGAAGATTTAGCATTATCCAAGAATAGCCATCGAGCTTGGTTGTCATGGATAAAAGGATGACACTCGACCACTTCCATGAGATTTTTCCCTCACAGAACTCCATGAACAAAGAGGAAAAAACATTGAGTGCCCGCTGGCTAAAAATCATAACCAAATTTAGGTGGCGCGGGCTTTTCTCTATGACAGAGCGTCCATGGGCGTGCCCTCTTTTGAGGAACTGAGTCATTGGCGCGGGTAAGACACTGTGGACCCGCACTAATGGCAAAAGGGCACCTTTTAGGGCTAATCGGTAAAAGGTGTCTTCAGGGAATTTGAAGTTCATACTCAGGAGAATCCAATGCAAGTGTTTTTAAGTTGTTTCATTGGTCACAGGTCCATAAATGTGTCCTCCAATGTGCGAGAGCAAGGGTAACAGGGACGGTGACCAACAGTGACAAATTACTGCGTCACAACCCTAAATCCTAAACCCTAAACCATAAAACCTAAGCCCCAAATCCTAAAAATTAAACCCTAAGCATTTTGTAACAATTTAAAAAGTGTTTTTTAACTTTTATGTAAGTGTTTATTAAAACAATTACTAAGGTGTTATAAACCTGAAAATATGAAGCCTAAACCCCAAACCCTAAACCCTAAAAAGAAAAGCTTAAAACTTAAACCTCAATAATTTTATAAAGTGCTATAAACCCTAAACCCTAAACCCTTATCCCAAAAGCCTAACCATAAACACTTAACACTAAACCCTAAACCCTAAAGCCCAAACCCTTAATCCTAAACCCTATATTTTAAACCCTAAACCCTAAGCATTTTATAACAACTTTAAAAATGTTTTGTAACTTTTATTTAAGTCTTATAAACCCTAAAGCCTAAAATCAAAACCATAAAACCCTAACCTTAAACCCTAAACCCTAAGTATTTTATAACATTTTAAAAAGTGTTTTGTAACTTTTACTTAAATTTTTATTAAAAGCATTTACTAAAGTGTTATAATCCCTAAACCATAAACACTAGACTTGAAACCTTAAACCCTAAACCCTAAAACCCAAACCCTAAACCCTCAACATTTTATAACATTTTAAAAATGGCTTTGTAACTTTTATTTAAGTGTTTATTAAAAGAATTTACTAAAGTGTTATCAACCATAAACCCTATCCCTATCCCTAAACCTTGAACACTAAACCCTATAGCGTAAACCATATACACCAAGAATTTTATAACATTTTGAGAAGTGTTTTGTAATTTTTGTTATTGTTTATTAAAAACATTTACTAAAGTGTTATAAAATTTAAAACCTAAAAGCTAAATCCTAAACCCCAAACCCTAAGAATTTTATGAACCTTAAACAACTTACCCTAAACGCAAAACCCTAAATTCAAAACCCTAAACCCTAAATAATAAAACTCAAACCCTTGCCTCTGAACCATAAGCACTAAGAATTTTATAACATTTTAAAAAGTAGTCCGTAACTTTGATTTGAGTGTTTTTTTAAAGCATTTACCCATGTTGTAAACCTGAAACCCTAAACTCTAAACCTGAAACCCGAAACCCTAAACCCTAAAGCGTAAACCCTAAATCCTAAGCATTTTATAACATTATGAAAACCATTTTGTAACTTTTATGTAATTGTTTAATAAAAGCATTTACTAAAGTGTTATAAACCCTAAACCTTAAACCTAAAATGCAAAATCAAAACCCTAAACCCTAAACCCTAAGCATTTTATAACAGTTTGAAAAGCGTTTTCCACCTTTTATTTAATTCTTTATTAAAAGCATTTATTAACGTCTTATATACCCTAAACCCTAAATCCTAAAGGTAAAACCATAAATACTTAAACCTAAGAATTTTATATCATTTTGAAAATAATTTTGTAACTTTTATTTAAGCCTTGATTAAAAGAATTTACTAAAGCCTTATAAACTATAAACGTTGTGCTAAACCACCCTAAACCCTACACCCCAAACCCTAAACACTAAACCCTAAACCCTAATAATTTTATAACATTTAAAAAAAAAATTAACTTTTATTACGATGTTTATTAGAATAATTTACTAAAGCGTTATAAACCCTAAACACTAAACACTAAAATATAAACCCCAAACCTGAAGCCTTAAACCCTAAAGCTTAAATCCTAAACTCTAAGCATTTTATAACATTTTAAAAAATGTTTTTTAAATTTTATTTAGGTGTTTATTAAAATAATTTACTAAATCATTATAAACCCTAAATCCTAAAACATGAACCCTAAACCCCAAGCCCTAAATACTAATCATTTTATAGCATTTTAAAAGTGTTTTGTAACTTTCATTAATTTTTTATTAAAAGAATTTTCTAAAGTGTTATAAACCCTAAACACTAAAACCTAAACCCAAAACCCAAAACCCTAAACCCTAAGTATTTTATAACATT
>APFE031515648.1:0-21925 GCA_000404065.3 Pinus taeda
TCTCCATGTGGGGTCTCTAGCCTCTATATAGGCCTCATACATACAATACCATGCATCATTACCATGGTTTCCTCATACCATCAACTAATACCATGGGCCCATTACATTATTATTAACTACTTGTGGTCCCTTACATGACATGGGTTAACCACCTTATTTATTACTATGGCCCATCCCATTATTACATTATTACCTTGGGTACCTCCCTCGGTACCCCATATTACCCCCCCTAGGTATATAACAATTTCACTATTGTACTCATTGTCCTAGAACCTTTACTTTATGACTTACATCTAATTTATGCTAGCTCAATACGTGATACATTTCTTTATAAATTCTATCTTTGTGGCTATCATTGGCACTTGAAGCCTCACGTGGATCCACCACTCTAATAATTTTCCCTCTTAGCTTATCTCTGACACATCCAGGTCTAGTGTTTGAACTTAGATATGATATGTGAACCTTGCCTAAGCTTCACTACAACGGATCCTATGTCAATCTCACTTCAAAATTTATAAAAATAAAATATTATTGGATTATTTCAATCCATCTAGTTTTTATATCTAACAACGACTTTGAAGACTTTATCTATTTGGCTTATTTCTTTACCCATCCAAGTTCATTGTTTGAATTGTGGGTTTTATAGTATTTTCTTAGCGATCTATTTATGGGCACATCTATGTCTAATGTTTGAACCACAACTCTAATACCAATCTATAACATACCCAACCCCCTTTGTACCTTACTGAGGGTATGGGGTATCACATTTCATCTTCGCTAGCTTGACGATTGATGCCATACTATAACCAATATAGATGCATCCTAACTCCATATCTACCAAGCAACGAGAGTGATCAATTCACTCAGAGATGCACACCTCTTTTTGAGTGCAAAACTTGAGGAAATGTTTGGATATTGAGAGCTTTGATTCTCTCTAAAATATATGGTTATTTATTATTTTACTTTAGATGTAATGGATCTTAATTTATAACTATTATTTATATTATATATATATATATATAGATATTCTTATTTTTAGTTATATGTTTATTAATTAATTTTTAACCAGAAGCTATAAAATATCATAATTACACATATGCATCATAATTATTTAAATTTATCTTAATTATATATATATATATATATATATTATATATATATATATATTATTAGTATTATCTAACTCTTCAATACAACATCTCATCTAGCGTGCCACTATAACATCTCCTGCCATACTGGGTTGTAGGGTGCCTATTACTACAACAACAATTCCTCTATCTATGCAAAAACTATCTGGTCTCTTAATACCTCTTTAAGGATATGAGATAACCAGATTTTATTTTTCTTATTACTCAAAACTTTTGTTTGAAATAACTATCACTTTATATAGACTATATAAACTTTATTAAATATGAGTATGGATAGTTGATATATAGTCATTTAGATATTTTCACCCTTGGCGTCTTGTTATGCTATTGAACGACTTCCATGTGGCAAATGAAATGGCACCCTTATGTCCACATATCATCATGGGGTGTTGATACCTGGCCCTACCATGTCATCCATTGACCTAATTCATTTACTTTATGTGTATTTACTTAAATGAGATTTATGTAAAAATTTAATTTATTAATCCATATATACATATATATTTAAACATTATTATATAATAAATAAATCCCAAAATCATGTGTGAGTATAATCCACATGCTAATTTCCAAAGTAAAATCCATAATTTCCTGTAAAAAATAATTCTTAGATCATCAATAGGGTAAAAAATAAAACTTTTGTCCACTCATCATGAAATTTGAAATCATTAACTTTTGGAAACTTAAATTTAATATTCTCATCTTTTGGAAACTTTAAAGAATTAACTAATTGCCATACCATTTATGAATTCCACAAATTCTTCCATTCCCCAATACCTTTAAATTTAGAGTCATTCACAACATAAGTTACCTATACCATCGAGGAGTTTGACAAATTTTACTACTCCTCGATGCTAAATAAATTAAAATGACCAGGCCCTTCTCCTCATGTATGGAATGTCTATGTATATGCCTATCATATTCTCATGTACTTAATGAATTAAGAAAAAATTCCCTCAAATTTCAAGTAGTACTTACCAATACTTAATAATTTTTTCTTACAATAAATATAAACTTATATAGTTGAAGTTTTAAATTCAATTCCTAGGAATAAGGCAATTGTGGACATACTTTATACTCATGCAAATAAATATATTTACCAAGAGTTACTACTCACGATAACTTAAGAGGGTCATTGCACAAAAATAGGTAGGACTCATTACTCCGATAGACGTGTTAATTTTATAACAGGGATTCTAGAACTTTAATTTAATTATCAATAATCAATAGGTGGATGACAAAGATTTAAGCTCTACAAAAAAATTATGGAATAGTTTTAGTAGTAGTTATGATTGAGGGTTAAGATTTATTTCAATTAAATTAAAATAAAATATTCTAAAACGAGTTTTTTTTTTTGGGCATGTGGTATTGATAAGCTATAGTATTGGCCCATGGTATTGTAACAAAGCCTATTTATAGGTTAAGAATCTTCATGGTAAAGTGGGGGTGAATCTCCATGATTAAGAAAATTGTTACATGTTTTTTCAAAAGTATATATGTTTGAATTATATATATTTTTTTGTAAGTCGAGGATCTATTCATTAATAAAAAAGAGAGTACATAGTTATCAAAATGTAAGTGTTATCACCCCGACCGGGTTTGTTGACCAAAGCTATCACCATATAACAAAAAAACAACAGGATAAACATATTAGAAGTCCAAATCCTGATAGGCCAAAAGCACCAAAAGGCAAATAAAACCAGAAGGACACCTATGACCATTCTCAATCATCAGAAGTAATTAACGCTAGATTATATGGCCCAGTCCCCGGAGGGGAAGGTATGAACAAATAACATGCTTTTCAAAGTGAGCGAGCCATGTTTCCACCTTCTCTATCTTCTCTGCTGGCAAATTGTGCCCCCTCAAAACCACCAAAATCCTTTCTCTAACATGGCATTGAAAGTAGTGCAACTGGTTTAGTGTGACCATGATAACCTCATGCTCTTTCCTTATGGTCTTGTCATATGTGTTTAGATGATCTAGAACTGCCTGAACCAAATCACATTGAGAAGTAGAGCAATTATGCCTGCCAACAATTGTATGCCTTGGAATACTTGCATGCCTATGCCTATTACTCCAACCCCACAAACCTACCCCATGACCAAGATTCACAATCCCATTCCTACCACCGTGACCTACATGTCCACCCCGCATGAAACCCGCACCTCCTATACCACCTCGAGCACAAAACGACACCCTATTCACATCACCAATGTCACGCCCTCCCCTCTTAGTATTTGCATCAACCCTATTCCTTGGCGCCACCTCCACCTTGCCACCCGAGCCACCCTGATTGGACGAGACAACCATCCATAGGGGTTGGGAGTGAGAGCTTCACGGAATAGGACACATTGTGAATGCCTAGGAAGACTCCCCCAATATGAGACCTTATGTTGTCCTCAAAACCACTTGATGAATCGATGGTCAAAGAAATCATATCGCTAGCCCTGAATCAAACAATAGAAGTCTCCCCGTCGGAAATGTCAGCCACCAAACACCATCCAAAAGGGATACGACCTTAGCCATAAGTAAATTCCGCGCCATCCAAACCAACTTCTCTTCCTTTCTACTGTTAGGGGAAACACCTGGAAGGAGGAGCACGAGCTGACTGACTTCACCCCAGAGCGTAGTGCCCTGAGAGCGTATCCAGAACCAAGAAAAAACTAGAGCAAACACCACCAGACCCCCCAGTGACCTTTGAGACCAAGTGATAGTTACCCAATTGAATAAACTGCCAGTTAGGCTTCTGGCCACGCTCGAAACAAGCCAACCCAAAGCCCCACTACCTCCATTTCTAACAAGTTTCCTCTTTGAGGCCCATAATATTATATCCCAACATGCATGCGTCAAGGAAGACCAGGAAAAAATTGGAGAGAAGAGGATGACCAAAAAAATCGTTGCAGACAAAAGACTCGGGTACCACTCAGGTCACAAAGAACACACAGAGAAATATCCACCAAGCATCACAAGAATGGACACTAGGTCTGACCACCTTGCCATGGAAATTGCATGCAGTTCGCGGATGAAGGTGAAGAATTAGGCATGAACTCAAACTTGAAGCTTTTGTTGTCCGATCACATTGAAGAACCAATGTCATTTTCTCCACCACTCTAAGACAAATCAAGGGATAAAGTACCTAGCCAAACAACAACTTCTCGGACCAAAGTCTGCCAACATCCACATTGCCATACCAATATACCTACAATAGCCCCAACATGCACCATTACTCGCGTTAGTTGACGGACACACCTTCCTACAAAGGGTGAATGAAAGCTTACACGCCTCGCAGATCCTTTCACCTCACTCCTTGCATAATGGGAGGTCAAATTAGCTATCCTCCTCCCCATCTGTCATATATGACCCTTCATTTCCCATGCGTTGAGCATATTTTAGAGATCGACACCCCCATTGGGTAGTTTGACTCATATATTAATTCATTTTGAAATTTATAATAATTATAATAATAATAAAGCTATAATTTAGTTAAATTTTATGATATTTTAGATTTTAGTACTATGAGATGTAACATGAGATAATTGTTTTGATTCCTATCATGGATTGATGCCTAGCTGCATTTATCAACCATTTTATCTATATGGCTCGACATACGTTTTTTTTATTTTTGACAAATTTATTTAACTTTAGAAAGAATGAGAAGAAGATTTATATTACTTCAAATCTAGAGAGGACATGCAACTACTACATCATGAACACCATACAAAATTTGGGACCTAAAGCAGATAGATCTTCCTTTACATTGTTTTCTCAAAGGACCTATTTTTCCAAAGGTGCTTGATTTTATCCAAAAGGTACCTAATTTCTTCACTTATTGAACTAACCATCTTTAGTACAAAGATCAAATCCTCTTGCACACCAATATTTCCATTTCTCAATTGAGGTTGTAACACTTCCTAAAGTGATGAAAGGATATTCCAAAGGTGTATGAAACCAAGGCTTCCCCTTGCTTAGAACCAAATCCCAACCTCTAAGTTCAAGACCCCTTTATCCAAGCAAAGATTCCAAAGTCCCAACACATCTCAACACACTGATAATACAATTGGTGACTTCCCCCTTCATCTTCACAAGTTCCCCCCTCGTGCCCACTGCACCTTGGATGACTATATCAACGAACAATAAGGGGTTTAATTGCTTGATCCAGAATAGTGTCGCACTCCCCAAGGAGTCACAACCAATTAAATCTCTCTCACTATTGATTATAAAAACAAGAATATAGACATAATTTTCTTACTCATAAACAAACCTGAAAAGAACCCTTCCATCACCATCCTTGAAGTGGTAAAACACTAGCACAAAGTTACTATAAGTAAGGGAACTTAGTAAGTGATAAACACTCCTAGGCATACTTTGTGAAGGATGCCTATAGTGAAATATCCTAGAGGTCTTTTTTGAAGTTTAAACACTTCTCACCTTGAATTTGTTCCCTTTGTACTAGTTAGGGAACTGAGTTATCAACAAGGGTGGAGCTAAGCACATTGAATGGATGATAATTGTTGTACCTTGATTTATGGGAGGGTGCCCTCAATAGTCCAAACAATTCTATGGATTTTCAATCTAAAATCCATCTCATTCCACACAAGTTCACAACTTTTGAAGTGATAACCATATTCACTATGACATAATGCATTAAAATATGATAGCCTGGTGTTGGATGTTAAATAGATTTTTGTCGTCCCTCTGACGAGCCTCATTTTCCAGTCTCGTTGGTGCAATTCGGTTGAATAATTAATGGGGCAAATGGTCATTGGCTCTCTGATGCCAATGTCTAGTCGGATAAACGACATACAAGAGATGAATACTTTGTTAAGTATCTGGCACATTGTCCATCAAATAGGCCATGACATTCTATCAAATAGTCCTCAAATTCAATGATAAGATAATAATGGTGTGGTGTTAGATATTTGATGGGAAATCTGCTAGTCTTTATTTGGATAAATGACATATATGAGATGAATATTATGTCAAGTATTTGATGCAATATCCGTTAGATGTCTAACCAAGCTATTCTAGATAGCTCACAAATTCAATGATAAGTATCCAATGATGGGTGATGGATAGTCAACAAAAAATCCGATGATGAACTGGGGCTGAGCTGCACGTCCAACTAGGGGTTTTTGACATGTCTTCGTTAGAAATCTGATGCAATAATTTGACATTGCCACTTTGCATTCGACGATTTTTATATACATTTGACGACCCCTTTTAGTCTTTTTGTGTTGGAAACCCGACGGTGTATCCAACGAGTGATATTTCTATTAGACATAATACACGAAAAAATCCAAATTCCCCTCTATGTATCCTATGGGTTTGTGTCACAAATCTAGGGGTTAGTGGAGTATTTTTGTTGTTGTTTGAAATTATAGAACGAGGATCCCTAATTTCAATAGGTAGTATCATACTCGTTGAGGGGTGGTTTTTCAAGTGTTCTTCTATGCTCGATAACTAACAGCATAAAACCACGTTGACCTAGCGATGTGGCCAATGCTTCCCATCGAATCGTTCAATCATCGTTAGCCCACTCACATCTCCATATTTGATATCATCAAGCAACTGTAAATCCATCGATCCTATGGCTAATAAGTCTCATCGCTCCCAAACACACACATATTTCAATGCGATTTTAACTCCTGACAAGATCCCACGACTCACACTCATTCCATCTAACAGTTGATGTGTTGCAATCAGTGAGAATATGAGGCTTTTACAGCACACTCCTTTTCGTAAATCGATATGATACAACATCTATTAGCGATGCATATCAATGGATATTGTGAGATATCATAATGTTAGGTGTGTGGGAGTTAACGATCCTATTCTGACTCGATATTGATTGTCACGGTAGCTAATCCATAGGTCGTTAAGGCTTGAAGGAAGCCTCTTTCTCAAAATGTATCTAGGGTAACTGCACATGAAGGCTAATCAAGCATGTCAAGGATGAACTATGTGAACTTCTGATACTTGTGCCAAAATTATTTGGCAAACTGAAGTGTTATTGTTATGCAACTAGCTCACAAAATAGAAGAAAAGATAGGTCAATGACTTCAAAATCAGTCTCTTCGAGGGGGAAACCTCCTTTACATTACACAAATGAACAATCCTAGGATGATACAAATGACAAGACCTACTTTCCTTATATAGGAGTCTAAGGGGTCCCAATACAATCAGCCTAGATAACAATAATATTGTAGGGGAAGAACAATAACAATAGTGGGCTTCTATGGGGCACAATAATAACAAGGGCACTACATGGGCACAATAATACAATAAGGGGGTTGCATTAATAACAATAAGGGGTTACTCTAGTAGTATAGGGACCTAACATGCCCCTCTCCTTCAAAAAGTGTTGTCCTCAATGCTTGAGTAGTTCTAGATGCTTATGTATAAAATTCTCATCCTCCTATGTGGAATATTCAACGGGTAAGTTCTTCCACTTGATGAGATACTTTGAAATTGATCAATTTCATAGCTGTCGATTTATTTTTTCTGTGACTGCTTCAAGTTCCAATGTGATTCTTCCTTCCTTGTCAAGTTCTGGAAATATTCTTTGAACTGGGATCTTCTCACCTATAACATTCTTTAAGCATGAAACATGGAAAACTAGGTGCACTTGGGAAGATGTAGGAAGCTCCAACTTGTATGCTATAGTACCAATATTTTGTAACACCTTGTAAGGACCATAATACTTTGGTGATAATTTATTATCCTTCTTAGCTTGCTTGAGGGACATTTGTTTGTATGGTTGTAGTCGTAGAAATACCCAGTCACCTACATCAAAACTTCTTTCACTATGATGTTGATCTGCCTATTGTTTCATTCTATTCTACACCAAAGTGAGGTTATCTTTAAGAGTTTGAGAACTTGTTGTTGATGCTTGATGTTATATTCCACTACCTTAGAATTTTCTTTTAAAGATGATGTGATGGACAGTGGATGATATCCATAAAGTGCCATAAATGGGGTCATTTTTTCTGTAGTAGGGAAGGAAGTGTTATACCACCATTCAGCCAGAGGCAACCACTTGATCCATTGTATTTGTTTATCAAATACAAAACAACGAAGATATCCTTCCAAACATTTTTTCACTATTCCAATTTACCCATCAGATTGAGGATGATAAGATGAGCTATGAGCTAATTGAGTACTAAGACCGGAAACTAATTCTGTCCAAAAATTTCTAGTTATTACACAACATTTTGTCACTGTCCATGTACTCCCCGTTCCTTGATCCTGGAGGACCTCTACAGTGAACCCTACATGCTTTTCCTTCATGGAGAAACTCCCATTATTTCCCTCTTCATGAGTAGATCATTTTCCTTTTGCACCATTTCCCCTGAAACTTCTGTTTTTCCTAGTTTACAAGGCTGACACCAATGACCTTTGTCTCCCTCACGCTGATGTCCAGAGATTAGCATTATTCCTTGCACCAAGTGGTGTGACTGAGTTGTGTTCCAGTCACGCCGGTCCTGTTATGGAAAGTTTTTTAAATTAGAGCCGAAGCTTCCAGTTCTAGAAGCTTCGTAACGGAATTCTGGTAAATGGTTTGGCCGAATGGGGTCGAGGATGACAGTTTGGGCTCCTTTCCCCTATAATGATGGAACTAACTCAAGGGATACGTCCTTCTCCCATGAGAAGAGGATCCATCTTCTATCCATATTTCCTATATAAACCTCCCTTCTTCCAAAGCACAAACTAGTCATAGTTAGAATTTTGGCTGAGTGTGAGTATACTATTTTGATTAGACAAGCAAGCTATTACTAGTTGTAGCCATCTAGTTGTGTGAGGGAGAATTGTGTTTGGTTTGGAGTGAAGTCTAAAGGGAAGAGTCTTTAAACTATTGTCGTTTGAAGTCATCATGGAATGCTAGCAGAAGTGTGTAGGAACTTGGTCTTGTCAGAGGAAGACTGCGACGTAAAGACGAATGGTTGTAATCTCTCTTTGATATTAGTATATGAAACTATCAACTGATTTCCTACATGTTTTCTAATATTACATATTCATGTCTTAATGTTTCTTGACTAGTTAAGTAGGTTGAATTATAATTTATCTATTATTATGTTTGTGTGTTGTTGTTGTTTACTTGTTTCAAGAGCTTTAAGAAGGAAGTGAGAGATTTTTGGAGTGAGCAAGCGAGGACATCATCAAGCAGGATAAGCAACCAAGAGGTAGGCCCTCTTGATTGATTCTAACTTAAGGAAATCTTCCATAGAATGTATATGTTGTGGCTAGACCCATTATCAGGCTAGAGGAATTCATTTGTGTCCGCACTTATAATTTTACTTCACCACAAATTGGTGACCCCACTGGGAAGATCCCATTTTTTTTGTTTGTTTTGGATTTCATGATTTCGTGAGAACTTTGCTAGTTTCACATTTTCCCTTTGGTTATGTTTATTTTCTCATGCTTATTGGCCTAAGTCTAAAATTCATAGTAGCAGATCTAGTCCCTGTTTTGATTTTGTTTTTTTTTCCTTAGTTCCCTCAGACAACGCATTTAATCGGCTGACAGTCGTGTCGACCAGCATGAATTACAGAGGAAAAGTCATGCCGACCAGCCTCTGATGCTTGTTTTCAGTTAGGCAGTTGCGTTGATCGCTGTAAGTGAAGATTAGGGCTAGACCCCAATCTTGGCCAGTGTGTTCTGTTCTTATGTTTTTGACCCCGTGAGCCTTTTTGACTGTTTTCTCCCTAATTAGGAAGCTACTTTTCATTTGGTTTTGCTTGCTTGTTGGCTTGTCATCTTGCTGTTTGAATGATTGAGTCATTGAGTGGTCAACGACACTCGGGCATCTAGTTAGTCACCCATTCAACAACTTGTGGACTCATCAAGTCTGAGTGTGGGCATGTTTTCTCCTTGAATTTGTTTTTTGGTCCTTTTATGACTTTGACCTCTTTTGCACAAGTTTGAAAAAAGGTTTCATTTACTAGATTGAATGTCTTTTCCAACATAGATTACATTGTTGGTCTTGTGTTTGGTAAAGTCAGTGTTTCACTGATCTGAATGAACTTCTCTTTTCATGTTTTCATCTACTTGAAGAGCTCATAGTCTCGAAAACTTTTTCATTGAAAGATTGTATGCGAAAAGTTTGTTTCATTGTTTCATGAGAAAGTATGAAATTATATCTTGTTGCATCATTATGATTTGCATCTCTTAAAAACTAGAATTGCATCAACATTTGAAAGAGGAAGAGAAATTTTTTCATTTTGAAAGGACTGATAGATAAGTGCTTGTTAGGAAATTAGGAATTGGAATGCATTTTTCATCAGTTTATTTTTTGAAAAGTGAAGTAGTGAAAGATCATTTTGTTTTCAGTTGCTTGATTGTTTGCATTTGATTGAGTAGTTTCTACCATCTCTAGTGTAGGCATTTCATCGAATTGAAAGGGTCTTGTCCCATTTAGTTGCATTTTAGGTTTTTCGAGTAGCATTGATCTGGATTTAAATAGGAATGCAACAAAACACATAGATAAACATATACACAAAGATGCAGCGGAAATAATACTTCATTTCATTAATGTAAAATACTGAAATATGCTTACAAACAAAAATGGAAATAAACTAGCTAGGGCGACGGTAACTTATCTCTTAGAAGAGATGTGGTGGCTACATGCCTCTCAACTATGTTACAATGAGGCTCGAAGGCCTATTTATCGTTGAGAAGCAATGGAAAACCCTAAACATCCAAAAACCTAACCCTAGAAGATGAAACGCCAAATTGTGGGCCCCGTTTGGGTAAATTGGTACATCAACTTCCCGGGGTTGTAACTTTGGCATACGATCTCCATATGACACACATAGTATCTTGTTAGAAAGGTCTATCCGAGATCTACAACTTTGGGAAGAGAAAAATCAGTCCATGGACCCATATTGCTCCCAATTTTCCCAAAGAACGTCGTTTAGGGCCTCAAAATGGCTTTGAAAGTTCAGGACCCAAAAAACTGCTAAAAATAGTAAACTGTGCTACAATTAAGGAAAATGAAAAGCTGAAAGAAACAATGGTGGGGGTCAAAGTGGACTTGGAAGGTGGCCACCAATATCCACTTGGATCATTCCTCCCCCCTTGGGAAGCAATGGTCCCCATTGCATTGAGTTCCTCCATGAGATGAGGAAACTTCTGCTGAACTTGGTCCCTGGTGAGCCACTTGCCCTAGTGAAGGAGTTGGCTTGCTTTGACAACTCGATACAATTGGATATTCTGCTGGTGAGTGTGCTTGATCTGTGTGTCCATGATTTGATCATTTGTAGCTTGTTCCATGCAATTTGGATTTAACTCTATGGGTGTGAGCTGTTCTACAATGTCGGATGTGTCTAGTAATGGTGGAAAGTATGGCCGAAGGCGGTCCATTGAACACTGGGTTCAGGCCAAGGAATGGGGGAATGCTGAGCTCAAATGGATTGTCTCCCATAGCCTTAGTAATGGTGTAAGGATCATATCGGAGTGGTCTGAGTTTCCTATAGGCTCTGGTAAGGCGTTCCTTTTGTAAATGCAACCAGACTTTGTCGCCCACCTAAAACTTGTGTGGCACCCGATGTTGATCATGTCATTGCTTGTACTTGACATTTGATTTCTCTTGAATGTCATGGACCTGCTGGTGAATATGTTGGATGTGCTCAATGAACTTGTCTGCCTTATCTATTTCAGGCTGGACATGAGCCAAATCTATGTGAGTAGCTACAACTGACATGGCCACATCAATGGGACAGAGTGTCTGGAATCCCAAGCCCACCTAAAAAGGGTTGTGGCTAGTCGAGCTGTGGAGAGCCCGGTTATAGCTGTGTTGAACATAGGGGAGGCTCTCATCCCATGTGCATGAATTCTTTGAGTTGTACATGCACAAAATGTGTACGATCATCCTGCTGACAACCTCTGTCTGATCATCAGTTTGAGGATGGGAGGCTGTGGACTTAGTCAGTTTGGTGTCGAGCATCGACCATAGACTGGACCAAAATGTACTTAGGAACCTGTTGTCCCGATCTAAGATGATAGATTGTGGGATCCCAAAGTGTACCCACACTCGTTCAAAGAAGAGTTTAGCAGTGGCTTCTACTGTGATATTCTTATTGCAGGCAACCATCTTCGAGAACCTATCGACAACCACAAAAAAACAGTCGTTTCCATGCTTAGTGGAAGGAAGACCTGACATGTAATCCATGGAGATGGATTCCCAAGGTCGAATAGGGGTAGGCAGAGGGGTATAGAGGCCTTTATTCTTGATGATCGATTTGGCAATGGTGCAAGTTGTGCATGACCTGATGTACTTCCTGACATCATGTCAAAGATTCAGCCAATAGAAATACTTCTGCAGTACTACCACAATTTTCTCGACCCTAAAATGTCCAACAGCCTGATTGTAGTGTGCTTCCCAAATCATCTTGGTAGGCTTGCTTGAAGGAAGACAAAGGTGACCCAGGTGGCATAACAGGGCATCCTGGACGTGAAAATCTGGAACATGCTGACCCTCCAAGAGTGTTTGGTATGCGTGGCCGAATTCTGGATTGCTTTTGTAGAGAAGTGGCCAATCAGAAGTCTTGTGCCCACAAGAGTTGAGCATAGTGGTTAACGCCATGATCGGTGGTCGATTGAGGCAATCTGCAACATTATTGGTGCTACCCTTCTTATACTTGATATTCAAATGGAATTCTTGCTGGTATGTGGACCACTTCTGATGGTGATCATTCTGTAATTTCCCTTGGGTCCGTATGAACTACAGGGGTCGGTGGTCAGTGTGGATGACCGTTTCCTTCCCCAAAATGTAATGCTTCCATTGTCGGCAGACCTGCACAATGGAATACATCTCTTTTTCATAAGTGGGATACTTCTGGATTGTGTCTGAAAGTGTCTTACTGTGATATGCCACTGGATGCTTGTGTTGAGTAAGGACTACCCCAATAGCATAGTCAGAGGCATCTGTCTCGACCTCAAATGGTTGTTGCAAGTCTAGTAATGCGAGCATGGGTGCCATGCAGAGGAAATTTTCAACTCTGTGAATGCCCTCTGTTAAGATTTAGACCAAAAGAATTTTTCTTTTGCTCCTCCCTTGGTGATTTGACTCAAGGGCCAACTGATATGAGAAAATCCCAACACGAACCTACGGTAGAAATTGGCAAAACCTAGAAAGCTGTAGAGCTCTGTTAGAGTGGTTGGAGATGGCCAATATCGAATGACTTGGATCTTGGATGGATCCACATGCACCCCTTGTTCATCAATAATGTATCCCAGATACTGAACCTGGGTCATGAAAAAAGTGCATTTCTCCAAATTGGCACATAACTTGTGTTGCCGCAGTGTTTGGAGAACCTGTCGGATGTGGTGGAGGTGCTCTTCCCAACTCTGGCTGAAGATTAGGATGTCATCCAAGTATACCACTACAAATGAGTTGGTGAATGGAAGCAAGATGTCATCCATTAGCCTCATGAAGGTTGCAGGAGCATTCATTAATCCGAAAGGCATCACCAGCCATTCGAATAGGCCCTCCTTAGCTTTGAAGGCAGTATTCCACACATCGAAGGGTTCGATTAGTACCTGGCGATATCCTGACTTCAAAGCGATCTTGCTGAAATATTTTTCCCCCTACAGTTGGTCCAAGAGGTCATCAATCCATGGGATTGAGTACCTATTACGAACAATGATCTTGTTCAGTGCCCGATAGTCAATACAGGGTCTCCAAGTCCCATCCTTCTTCTGTACCAACATGATTGGGCTCCCACAGGGCGATGAACTTGGACGGATGTGACCTTTCTGTAGTAGCTCCTAAATCTACCTCTTGATTTCATCATTCTCTAGAACGAAGCGCTAATAGATTGGTCCATTGGGAAGCGACGCACCTGGGGTCAAATCGATGGAGTGCTTGACCTAACAGTGCATAGGAGCCCCTATGGGCGAGGTGAAGATTTCCTCGTACTCCTCCACGACCTTGTTCATCTGTTGTTATCATGTAGAGGGGCCCTATATGGAGGTCATGGCCACTGTCTTCTTCTTTCCTTGAGGGCGTATCATCAGGAAAACAAATTTCTCGGTTTTGGAAACGAGCTTACTGCATTTTTTTGCAGTAATCAAAGAGATGGTGGTAGGCGGTGCTACCTCCGGTATCCTGTACAACTTAGTTCCCAAAGTAACAATAACAGCACGAGGCCTTCATTCATACACAACATGTCACTTCCACAAGTATGGTCATCCTAGTAATACATCACAAACTTCAAGGGGAGCAATGTCACACAATACCTCATCCGTGAAGGGCTTGATGTTGTATGGAAGGTGACACTGCTGGCTCATGTGAAGATCCCATCGTTAGTGAAGCCATCCTATGGTGTATAGTTGTGGATGTGTTGTGGTCGATAAGCCCAGCCGCTTGACGACCTCTGCTGAAATGAGGTTCTTTAGGCTCTTGCTGTCGACAATGAACTGTAGCGGGGAGCCCTTTACCCACATCTGGGAGCGGAATAGGCGCTCCTCCTCCTATGGATCTAATGGTTCCTCCTTCTGGATCTTCGTGGTGGAAACAATGGCGTTGGGCTCTGCATCAATAATCTGCTTCCTTTGTCATTCCCTTTGTCGGGTTCTGACTCAGAGTCAAAACCTGCATCTGATTCTGAAACCTTTAGCTCATCCACCAATGACTGCTTGGCCCGACACTCACTTGTGTTGTGAGTGGAGCTCTTATGGAACTCACACCACTTTCCTCCATCCTTGTTCGACTTCGCAGCATTGTTCTTTGCTTGCAGATTTGGTGGGTTGTCTTGGGTCGCCCCGCCTTGGGTTTGTACTTTGTTTTGCGGTTTGGGGGCACCTTTCCCTTGCTTCGGATTCGCAAATCCAAAGTATTTCTTTTTTTATTTAAACTTTTGCTCAACCCTGACGACATATTGGTATGCGGTCCTGAGCGAGGAGATGTTCAGGAATTCTATTTTTCCTGGATGTACTTGTGCAGAAACCACGGTATTTGAGTACCAAATGCTACTCCAAATCCATGATACCCAACTTTGTGCAAAGGGTATCGAAAATATTGGTGAACACTGACACGTCTTGGTCCCTTCCCTGTCGGAGCATGTTCCACTTTATGTATTGATCCTCATAGCTTTCAACAGGGTAGTGTTGCTCCTTGATGGCATCTCGGAATGAATTCCAAGTGGGTGTGGCTGAAAATAGTGAGCCTGTACTTTCATCCTTATGCTTGCAGTAGGTTTCCCACCAGTCCTTGATGTGGGGGGCTGCTTTGAGAAGAGCAAAAATAATCTTTTCCCAACTGCAAAAATGATGAATAGAAAAATAACCGTCTAGCAGATTTAACCATTTATCGACGGCATCTGTGTCTATCTGACCCTCAAATATGGGGATTTCAAAATCAAATTGTACCTTAAATGGTGTGGTGTTTCCATAGTAGCTGCTGGAAGCCGATGCGTCGCCCCTGGGTAGCTGCTGAAGGATTTGGGCAAAGTTATCCATCATTGCATTCCTTTGTTGCTCGAGGGCTTCTTCAAGCAAGATTTTGATAAGATCTCCCGCCCCCTTTTCTTTCTTTTCATCCACCATGGGAGGCCATCGGAATTTGCGAGGCTGGTCTTGCAAAGGTTCGACTAGTTCAAGCCCTAACTCCTTATATCTCGACCTCACTGGGGACATGCAAAGAAAAACAGAGAAAAAAAGCAGACCGCTCTAATATCACTGATCCGGATTTAAATAGGAACACAACAAAATAAAGAGATAACCATATACACAAATATGCAGTGGAAATAATACATCATTTCATTAATGTAAAATACTGAAATATGCTTACAAATAGAAGTGGAAATAAACTAGCTAGGGCGATAGTAGCTTATATCTGAGAAGTTATGTGGCAACTACATGCCTCTCAAATGTGTTACAATGAGGCTTGAAGGCCTATTTATTGTTGAGAAATAATGGAAAACCCTAAACATCCAAAAACCTAAACCTAGAAGATGAAACGCCAAATTGTGGGCCTCGTTTGGGTAAATTGGTACTTCAACTTCCCGGGGTTGTAACTTTGGCATACGATCTTTGTTTGACGTGCACAACATCTCGTTAGAAAGATCTATCCGAGAATACAAGTTTGGGAAGAGAAACATTAATCCATGGACCCATGTTGCTCCCAGTTTTCTCAAAACACGTCGTTTAGGGCCTCAAAATGGCTCTGGAAGTTCAGGACCCGAAAAACTGCTGAAAATAGTAAACTGTGCTACAACTAAGGAAACTGAAAAGTTGAAAAAAACAATGGTGGGGGTCCAAGTGGACTTGGCAGGTGGCCACCAATATCCACCTGGATCAAGCATCACTAAGACCTAAAAACTGAAACTTAACTCAAGATCAACTCTAAAATGAATTCAATTAACCTAAGGCGCATTTGACATTAACGATCATATTTGGAAGGTCTAGGCTAGAGACGTGTTTCGATGTCTGTAAATCTAGCAGTTGTCGTTAGCTTTGGCATTAGATAGTGCTAGCATGGATTTGTGCTCCCCGTATCATTGAGTATATAACGGGAGACCCCACTAGGCTGCAATCCTTTTATCCTTAGGAAGCCGAGTCAGCTGCCTTGCGAACGTGATACGCTGAACACAACATTCAGGGAGATTGCTTGCTCATACTTCTTGGTTCTCCGGGAGGTATTCAACAGTTCACGGTTGCCTGGTAATCCTGTTTACCTAGATCATCTAGAGTAGTTATTTGATCTTTTTGACTCGTTAAATTTAAAAAATCATTAAATCACTTGTCCTTTTGAGCTCGTTTCCAATCAAAAGTGATAGAGTCATCTTTGTTTCTTTCTCGACTCTTTAAAAATGAAAGAACATCAGCCTTTTATGCATCTTAATAATTGATTGTCCATGACCTTGACCAAATCATGAGTTCCCTTAATGTAGGTTTTAACCCCATACATGATCCAGGTGGATGTTGGTGGCCATCCACCTATCCCATTTGGACCCCCACAACTGTCTCTTTCAGTCTTTTCAGTTTCCGTAATTGTAGCACAATTTACTATTTTTAGCAGTTTTTTTGGGTCCTGAACTTCTGGAGTCGTTTTGAGGCCCTAAACGACGTTTTTTTGGAAATCTGGGGGCAACATGGGTCCATGGACCGATGTTTCCCTTCCCAAAGTGGTAGTTCTCGGATAGATCTTTCTAAGGCTATCATACGCGTCAAACGGAGATCGTATGCCAAGTACGACCCCGGAAATTGATGTACCAATTTACCCAAAACGGGGCCCACAATTTTGGTTTCATCTTTAGGGGTAGGTTTGGAATTGTGAAGGGTTTTTCATGTTCTCAACATAAATAGGGCCTTCGAGCTCATTGTAACACAGTTCGAACAGTTCCGAGCATGTGGCTGCACATCTCTTCTCAGAGATAAGCTACCATCGCCCTAGCTGGTTTATTTCCAATTCTGGTTGTAAGCATATTTCAGTATTTTCCATTAATGAAATGAAGCATTATTTCCGCTGCATCTTTGTGTATATGGTTATCTCTGTATTTTATTGCTTTCCTGTTTAAATCCGGATCAATACAGAAATTACCTGCATACGAATTCTAAAACACAGAAAATAAACAATGCGAGAGCATAACACATAAAACACATATACACAAAGATTTTTCCCCTGGATCCCAAAACTGGGACTACCAACTTGATTTATCATTATTTTCCTTTCAATGTTACAATACACATTTATACATGCCGAAGCATCCAATACCATGGAACAAAAACCATCATGTCCAAAACCATAATTTTCTAGGGTGTTGCCCTAGACCCCATAAAGTGGACTTACGGGTACACCTCAAACCCCTTGTGACCCCTTGCTACACAATCGACGCAACCAAGGGGGTGCTTCGCCCCCTCTCTAACCCCCTGGTTAATTACATGGGCTAGTCGTGGAAAGAATATAACACAACCCAACACTTAAAAGGACATTTTAAAGCCTTGAAGTTATTTGTTCTATCGACTAAGACAAGGTCATCGTGGCTGAACCGTCTGGTTCACCCAATTCCTCGTCCTCTCCTCCATTTGAAAGATTGTATGAGGAGCCGTTTCCTAAGTTATCAGAGTCACATGAGGACCAAAATGTTGAACTCCTAAATGTTTTGAGTGTTCAACCATTGTCATCTCGTCCTTCGCCTATTTTCGATTCAGGGTCATCTGTTGATCTTTACTTGGAATCTCCAGATAATCTCGTTCAAACTCTAGAGAACTTGCTGACCACTGACGGTCAGCTTGGACTGGTTATCTATCCTCCGAACCCTCTATTTGATGTTGTTGAGATATCACCGTAGTGTCCTTACAGTCCGTACGACCAACTGGGTGTTCCTTTGGAACTATCCCCCAGTACACGTTTGGCCATTCGTCGTTGTTTGTTTTTAGACATGGAACATGAAGGCAATGCTCCAGTTACTTTTCCTGATGAGTTTGAAGTTTCTACTCCACACACTATTGAGGGGGAAGAATTGCAGTTGCAGTTCCCCCCCGAGGGTTTCCCTTATTTAGAAGGTATTCCCGCCAGCTTGCCACCCAACCATGTGTCTCTAGGGCACTTAGTTTTAGGCACACCTAGTGCCTCATCATTCTAACATAATCCTGTTTGGGCGTCAGGCGTCAGGCCTACGTCAGGTCCGTTCGTCACGAACACGAATTCCCAACTAATTGTTACTTCAGTCCCGGCGCAACCCACCATCCCGAGTACTCTTGTATCATCAATCCCAGTTACACGTCAGTCACAACCGATGATTTCAAATATTGTTTCCGCTAGTTATTCTGTCCCATTATTCAGTGGCTAGATTGTGCCACTGCCTAGGGGGGCAGAACCTGAATTTCTTTATGGTGTCAAGTGCCACTAATATGAGCGACTCACAAACTCACATGCTTAGTATAAACCAACCCTCTTATGGTATTATTTATAACCCTATTGACCCTACTGGATCAAGCAATGTCCAGTACAAACAGGTTCAGAATCCTGTTAGTTTGTTTGGATCAAGCAATGTACAGTACGAATAGGTTCAGAATCCTATTGGTCTGTTTGGATCAAGCAATGTTTAGTATCAGCAGCCCTATGGGGCTCAAGTCCAATACCAAAATTTTTACGTTCCATATGGTTCTCAAGGATTGGTTAATCAACCTTACACCCTCCAATCTAAGTAGTACATCCAACCTGGCTACAGCCAGATTCAGTTCGGTAATTTCCTGGGCACTGTTCAAGTACCTTTGTTACAATAAGGACAACCTCTACAACAACTAGGGAAACCTTTGTTGCAGCAAAGGATTTCTGCGCAAGGGAAAATTATCCCACATCAAGGTCACCTGCAACAACCGCAAGGTCAGTCCTTTCAACAGTTGCAGTAGGCAGTGCAACAACAGATGCAATATGCTCCACATACCTCTCAACCCATACCCTTGCAGGGCCAACCTCTGCAACCCCAGGGACAAATTTTGCAATCGCAAGGTCAACCCTTGCAACAACAAAACCATCCCACACAGCAATAACCCTTGTATACATATCAACAATGTCAACCATTGCAGGGACCGGGTCAAGGTCAAATCTTACAGCGGCAAGTAAAAAATCCTCTTGTCCAAGGTCAATAGGTTTAGTATCTTGCCGGCCAAGGGCACCAAGTACAAAACCCCTACCTCCAAGGGCAACAAGTGTATCAACCTTATGCCTAAGGACTGTAGGTCTAGAACCCTCTTGTTCAGGGACAATAGGCCCAACAGCCCTATGTTCCAGGACAACAGGTCCCATATCCATATGTCCAAGGTCAATAAGCTCAACAACCTTTTAACCCATGCATTTCATATCAACATCCTGTGCCTGGACAGTTTCAAGGTATTCAAGGTCTGAATGCTCCCTTTGGTCAAGGTAATCCGCAATGGGGGCAACCTCAGATGCCATATGGCCAAAATCCGCCACTGAGGGGAAAAAATCCTTACTATTAGGGATGGGTTCCTCCTTATGGGCCCGTTTATCGACCTCCCATGCCTTTCAACACTCAATTACCTTTCTTGGCTACAATTGAGTTGCCAAATGTATCGCATCTTATGAATGATATGATCCTTCATTCACCGTACTGGCCTCCAGTGTCGTCCAAGATACCAAGTGATTGCTCAAAGTTCGATGGAAAAGCTAAAGAATATCCTCAAGCCCATGTGATGACATATCACCTTTGGTGCTCGTCGAACTTGTACATGGATGATTCCATTCGTCTTCATATTTTCCTAAGAACCCTCACGGGTGTCGCAGTGAAATGGTACATCGAGCTACCTTGAAGTACTTTCCATGATTTCAATTTTTTAGCCATGGCTTTCCTCACTCATTTTCAGCTGCTGGTTCATTATGAAACTGGAACCTATTTTCTCACATCGCTTAAGCAGACACTGCGATGCACATCTATGATCATATCCATGAATGGAGACATAGACATCGCCTAATCAAGTTTGAGATAACTGATCACTTGCTCTCTGAATGGTTTACCAAATCATTCGTAGCCCCAATTGCTCGTGATATAGCTATGGGTGGATGCGTCACTGAAGAGAAAGCCATTGCCCGTGCCCAGTACTTGGATCTGGTTTACTCTCAATCTAGCAACTTATACGAGTTGTTACCCAATGCTCCACGACCATCGTCTGATCTCGCAGCATCAAGGTCACCCGCTATTCCTCCCATTGATGGAGTTATTGGTTCCGTATCCCAGACCCCTGCTAAAACTTCTTCCAAACAGAAGTCGGTCTTGAATGTTGCTCCTAATAGTTCATCTCAAAATCTGCTAGGCCCTCGTAAAACCTCAGAGGTCCACGCTGTCCAGTTTACCACATCGGACAAATCCTCGAAAGGAAAAAAGAAAAGCAAAGGCAAAGCTAAACCTGATGCCCCGAAACAGGGTCCTCCCAAATCGTCTGCTGGCGAATCTTCATGACGAAAAACTAAGCATCCCTGCCTCATTTGCGAGGAGAATCACTATACTAAGGATTGTCCATGACGATATGAAGTTAGTTGCTTGCTCAAAGGGACCCCTGCTGTCCTTAAAGAGCCATTTCCGTCTTAGCAGACTCATATGGTAGACCAACCCCAATCTGCTTCCTCTGGATCTCAAGTGTTCATGATGAGCACGCCCATTAATGTGGCTACCCAATCGAAATATTATCAAACTCCAGCTCCGGTAGATGGGAAAGAAAAAGAAGCTGCACCTTCTTCTTCTACCCCGAGTTCTATCCCTCTACAAATCGAGCACCCTGACCCTAATTCCGCTATGCGGCCACCCTCTCGAGGTGTGCTAAGGAAATCCTCGTATAATCCCAACACTAGAGCCACTCAACACCACAATATTGTTGAGGATTTGGCTCAAGCGCCTTCAGCCATGTCAGCTCTCGAGGTACTCCAAAGCTGCCCATCGCAGCGGAAATCTTTGCTGTCAGCTATTGGGGGCATCAATCCCACCAATTCTAATTTGATTTGTTTCGATATGGAGAACTATGTTCCATGGCTCCCTCATCATATTTCCTTTCTTATTCAGGTAATCACTAATGAGAAGACCATCCATCGCACTGTCATAGATGAAGGTGCTTCCACCTGCGTCATGTCAACTACATGCTGGCAGGCTATTATAATGGCAGAAGTGTCCTCAGACACATAATTTTATTAATCAGAAAAAAAATAATTACATAATTGATTTGCAAGAGCTTACACCCGAACAACCAAACACTCTTGCAATGAGCTATTTATAAGCCCCATGTCCTAACTACCTCTAATTATGGATCACTTATTAAATAAC
>APFE031515648.1:26782-117187 GCA_000404065.3 Pinus taeda
CATCAAACTTTAGTTTTTCTAATTTCCCAGTTACTTGTAAAGTCTCTAAAAAATGTGTATAGGAAGAAGGAAGCCCAGCAATTACAATTGTGACCATAAAGCTATCATCAATTGCGGGAAAACCAACATTAATAATTTCTTGCTTGATATTATTAAGTCTTGAGAGATATTCAAGAACATCACCGCCTTCAGTTAATTTTTGTTGCAACAATTTTAATTGTAGATCGAACTTCTTTGATTCAGGCTGAGTATCAAAGAGGTTTTTAAACATTTTCAAGGCAGACCATGCATCTGTAGCATTTTCTATATGGACATACATTTCATCATTCATAGACGATTTAATAAGAGCTAAGGCTTTAGCATTCTTGATTTCCCATTTTGCCAGTGCATCTGCATTTGTGGGTTTATTCGGCTTAACATCTCCATCACATATTCCTTGCCATAATTCATTATAAATGAGTGTGCTTTCGATGAGTCGATGCCATGTTTTATAAGATTTGGTGCCTTCTAGTTTGTCGGAATCAGAAAACAAATTAATCAACTTAGACATTTTGGCATTGAAGCGTCGCACCAAGAATCAGAACAGAAATGATAAGATAGTCAACACAACACACCACGCAAAAAAACACGATCTATCGGGGCTTGGCCTTGACCCTCGAATAGTCGTCAAAACAGGAGAAAATTGTCTGAGCTTTGCACTTGGCTCTAGTCAATTTCTCAAATTTTACAGGGCAACTTTCAAAATTTGACTTTTTACAATGGTGCTTTTGCACATAATGGTAAAAAAATTTACCCCCCCTCAAAGTAAAAATACTTTGAGTTACAATGTGATGATCCCAATTAAAAAATAACTCCTTGAAAACAAATTTACCCAACACACCTTATTTCTCCAATTTAAAAATTACAAATAAAACTCCTTATTACTCCAAAAAAAAAATAAAAATAAAATTACATCTCTCCTAAAAAAACTTATCTTGCCATTACAAAAAAAGCATCAAATGCCAGTGCCCCCAACGAACACATTATTCCATTGTTCCTGAAATTGTTACAGGGTCATCGTCGTTTCGCCAACTATCGAGATGGGTCAATTTCTCTTCACGGTGGGTCAATTTCTCTTCAGGAATATGTGCGATAGATCAATGTGAAGCCTACCGGATGTTGCAAGCTATGGAGTACTGTAAAGATATGATTTTTTGCCAATTCCGTTCAACACTTCAGGCAACAACATACTAACAAGTTTATTCATTATTCATTATGAAATCATCAAAAAAAGCTGATTCGCACCAGGTGGTTGTACTAGACAAAACATTAAAATTGGCTGACGGATGAGTTGTTTCTTGTAATGCCGAGGACCTTTTTATCTCCCCATGATTAAGCCATTGGAATTTACATATTTTTACGCTGGACAAAAAAACATTACCGCAAAAAGCCAGTTCTCTTCTTGTCGGTTTTCTCTCAGCTTACTAAAGTTCACCCGATAGCCAGGTTTTCTCCTCTAGGTTTTCTAAATTCCTCTCATCAACAGAAAAACCCAATGACAATTTTCGGATTCTTGAGAAGCCCGCTTTTACTGGAGTTTTCTTGCTTCCTGGGGTCTCCCTCTGGTTTTCTGAGTTCTTTGTTGTGATTATTTTGCTTCTTCCACGCAATCCGGTAAACTATGGGCACTTTATACTTACCCGTTTACTAGATGGTGAACACGCATTCACTTCCTACTCCTTTAACTTACAATTCCTCTACGCTGATAGCAACAAACATATATAGATGTTATTTCTTACCTCGTCTTCCTGCGCTTCACAGGTTTCTCTCCATGCTGTCCACGCTATCCCAACCAGTCAACAGGGCAACATGAGTTTGGATTCAAACAGTTTACAGCTCTCCATGCTGTTCAAACTAAATCAATGCTATTTGAAACATAACAATTTTCAATTGAATTCCAACGAAGATTTAAAACATAGCTCTGCGCCCTCTTACATTCAACTTACAAATTTGAATTGGTTTTCAATAGCCTAAAAAAAAAATTGATTTACAGATTTGAAAAATCTAAAATCAATAAAATTTTTCTCTTCTGAACAAAATTTTGACAAATTTCATACCAATTGCTGAGCACTTCAACGGAGTTGAGTTTTTCCAGGATCTGATAGAGCTAGAATCACCTCCTCAAATCAACTGCTGGAATCTCCTTCTCAAATTAATTGCAACATTACCATAGCTCTGATACCACAATAATGGCAGAAGTGTCCTCAAACACATAATTTTATTAATCAGAAAAAAATAATTACATAATTGATTTGCAAGAGCTTACACCCGAACAACCAAACACTCTTGCAATGAGCTATTTATAAGCTCCATGTCCTAAACTACCTCTAATTATGGATCACTTATTAAATAACAAGTGTCCATTTACATTAAAGCTATTTCAAATAACAACTAGCTAACTAATCTCTAAAATAAGAGCCTAAGATACGACACATTTGGAGAGCCATATCTTGTTACAACATTATACTAATTTCTAATTGTCTCCATTAATTAAATTAATCATTCTAGAAGAATAATTATAATTTAATTTCTTAAATTAATAATTATTTTATTTCAATTTTATAACCTATGATAATAAATTATTTTTGGATCATCTAACATATTAGTTCCCCTACACTAAAACAGCCTCCGAACACTTTGGAAGCTTTCGATGGGTGCGATTCATGACCCTTCAGTGTCTTACCTAACCTTGCCATCACCCTGGAAAGCAAGACAATGTAAGTTGAAGTAGAGATTGTTGAGGCTAATCTCAATTATAATCTTCTACTCGGCTGAAGTTGGACTCATGCATGGCATTATGTGGCCTCCTCTTTGTTTCATGTGATCTGTTTTCCCCATCAAGGGAAGATTGTCACCGTCGATCAACTGTCTTTCTTTGCTTCTTCCTCCTTGGATGACAACGTTCCGTACGTCAAGCACACTGGTGCTCCCTATGAGAGTGTGGGGGAAGGTCTCTTCAAAGATTCTGCCTTAAATGGGAATTTTTCCACTCCCACCTCCTCATGCTACCTTTGTCAACTTGGTCTTGGTCAAATCTGATCCCTGGGTCATACCTCCACCCGATCTTATTGATGCTTGGGGCGAGGTCATGCCGCTTTGTCCCGCTGAAGTCAATTAGGTGGAAATTATTTTGGCTTTGAACTTTGCATCCTCTGATTCTCATATGTTGAATACCTTTCTCGATATGTACTCTCAATTCCCCTGGCTTGGCACTTTGGAATCATCTGATCCCTTAGCCGAGACCTTCCTCATCAATGAAGGTATGATGGAAGTCATGTCTCTCGAGGAACCACCATGGATCGATACCCATCATCGCTCCTTGTTCCTGCCTCACCCGACGGTCATGTCTACCACTTTCGAAGAGTCCTCTTCTCCATTTCTGCCACCAACTGTTACTTATGAAGTATGGTCAGAAGGAAATTACCCAAACGATGCTGATTGAAATTTCTATCAGACCCGGTGTCGTTGAACACGTTCATATTGGGGTATCTTGTTCTCTGGATGAGATCAAGACATATACTAGTCTATTTCAGGAATTCTGTGATGTGTTTGCATGGTCTTATGAAGAAATGCCTGGCATCGATCCTAGCATTGTGGTGCATGAAATACCAACGTATCCACACACGAAGCCCGTTCGCCAATGGATTCACTTGGTGCACCCTAGGAAGGCCGCTGCTATTAAGGGTGAAGTCAAAAATATTCTCAAAGATGCGTTCATTAACCCCATCCCCCTTATAGACTGGGTGTCCAATATTGTCCTGATGACTAAAAAACAAGGCATGATCCACGTTTGCATGGATTATCGAGATGTTAATCATGGCTGTCCTAAAGACAACTATCCTACTCCCTTCATTGATCAAATCATTGATAAATGTGTCGGGAGCGAGATCTTTTCATTTGTGGACGGTTTTTCTGGTTATAACCAGATTAATATCGCATTGGTCGACCAAGATAAGACAACCTTTATCTCCCCATGGGGTACGTTTGCGTACAAGAATCTCCCATTCGGCCCATTTCAATAGGCAATGTCCTATGCGTTTCATGATATTCGCAACATCGTCCAACCTTACTTGGATGACCTTCCTGCCCATTCTCGTAAGTGCCAAGACCACCCAGACCATCTTCGACAACTTTTTCTATGCTGCAAACACTATAAAATTCGGTTAAATCCACACAAATGTGTTTTCTACGTAGAATCAGGAGGACTCCTCGGCTTCATCATTTCTAAGGACGGGATTCGCCTAGATCCGCTAAAATTCGAGGCCATTGTAAATTTACCCCCTCCATTTGCACCAACTCTAGAGCCTGTAAGGAAAGGCCAACTTTCTTTGTTGTTTTATACCCAACTATGCCAGGCTAGCTACAAGATTTACTCGGTTGCTCAAAGAAGTAACACCCTTTCCATGGGACGAGGTGGCCCAAAAATCTTTTGATGATCTTAAGGCCGTCCTCATAAATGCTCCTCTGTTGCATCGACCAGACTATTATCGGGATATTTCCTTTACCTAGCCGCAGCCCCTAGCACCATTGCTATGGTGTTGGTTCAAGACGATGAAGAAGGCAACAAACATGTGATCTACTACCTTAGTCATAATCTCCTCAACACTAAAACGTATTATCCACATGTCGAGAAGTTGGCTTTGGCTACTGCTCAAGCTGTTCAACATTTTTGACACTATATTCTTTTACGTACGACTACAGTGATTTCTGAATGCAACCCTATGACCTATATCCTCACTCGTCAGTTGCTAGAGGGAAAGTATTCTAAATGGATCATTACCCTGCAAGAATTCAATTTGGTCTTCAGTATGGGCAAATCTAAGAAGTCACTTGTTTTTGTTGAATTGATTTGTTCCCTTCCCTCCAAAGCTCTCCCTACTAGTGTAAATAAACAACTTCCAGATGAGACCCTTTTCCTGATTATCACCCTTGATCCATGGTACGCTGATATCACATGTATCTCCAAATCTCCACGTTCTGGTCCACATTGACCAAGGATGATCGTCGAAGGATTTGGCATCATTCCCAACACTACCATATTATTGGAGATACTTTATATTGTGTCGGCGTCGATTTTGTTCTTCGCTAATGCCTCATGATTGAGGAAGCTGAAAGAGCTCTCAATGATTGCCACTCCGAGGCATGTGATGGTCATATGTCTGGTTATGCTACAACTCAGAAGATCCTTTGCGCTGGTTACTTCTGGCCATTTATCTTCAAAGAATGCATTCTTGCTATTCACAAGTGTCATGAATACCAAATTTACCAATGCAAGATGCGCACCCCACCCGCTCACCTACACCCCGTCATTACCATTAGTCCCTTTGCCAAATGGGGCATTGATTATATGACATGTAACCCTCATTCGACTGGGGGACATGGCTATATTATCGTCGCTGTGGATTATCTAACCAAATGGGCCAAAGTGATGCCTACATATTATGCAGATGGTAAGACGATGACTCAATTCCTTTTTAACCATGTTATTTCCAGGTTTGGTGTACCCCAAGCTATTGTCACAGACCGTGGCTCCCATATCAGACATTACATGATGGCAAAATTGACATCTGCATTGGGCTTGCGCCACGATGGCTCGACCCCATATTACCCTTAGGCCAACGGCCAATTTGAAGCTATGAACAAGGTTTTGGTCACCATGCTTTAGCGTACTATTGGGATGCACAAGTCAAATTGGCATCTCATGCTTTTTCAGCTCTGTGGGCCTACCGAACTTCAACAAAAGACGCAACTGGTTTCACACCTTTCTAGCTAGTATATGGTTTGGAAGCAATATTGCCGATTGAATGTGAGATTCCTTCACTCAAGTTAGCTGTTGAACTCCTCCCCAAAACATCACCTCAAGAGGAATTCCTATTATATTTATAACGATTGGACGAGACTCGTCGTCTCGCTACCTTGGTCATCAAAGCACAAAAGAGACGGGTCAAATCCCATTTCATTCAGTCAGTCTCCCCTCGCGCTTTCTCTGAAGGTGATTTGGTCATGCTATACGACCAAGCTAACAATAATCTGGGGGTAGGCAAGTTCAAACCTATGTGGCATGGGCCCTATATTGTAAAACATGTTTTGCAAAAAGGATCCTATGAGCTTATTGATTATCAAGGAAATCCTCTCGATAAGCCCCAAAATGGGCTTTACCTCAAAAAGTACTATGCTTAGGTCATCTTGCATGGTTACTTATGTACATTAGTGTGTGATTCATTTTTGTATAGCATGGTTTTGTGTGATAGTTTTCAAACAACTTTCCTATTTACTATGCTTTTCTTACTTTGCAGATATCTGCAACTCCTCACATTGGTTTCACCGATGGTGCTTGCCAAAGTACTCGGAATCTATCATCCATGACATGGGCTATCTATAACCCTAATGGTGAGTTGATTTGCCTTAAAGGTATCTTCCTAGGTCATACAACCAACAACATTGCTGAATATAATGTGGTCATCGAACTGTTTTCAGAAGCCATCACCCTGGGCATCAGGGAATTGGTTGTCAACCTGGATTCACAGCTTGTCGACCTTCAACTCAATGGGCAATATTTTAATCAGGAACCCTCAAATATTATGAATGTATCTCCGTATCTGTCTATTGGAAAGACATTTTGATTATATTACATATCATCATATTCCTAGACGCATGAATACATTGACATATGCATTAGCTAATTACGTGTTGGATAGACATTTACAAAACTTGTGAAAGATAAGACAAACCATTTGAACCATAATAGAAAGGAAAATACAACACACACACACACACACATATATATATGAGAATGTTTGATACATCAGAACCCAAAAAATAATGTGTCTATAATAACATCGACAGCTCGCAGGCCTCGTACATCCATGGCACGTAGGCCTTAAAAAATATGTAAGTACTGGACCTAGGAAATACTCAGCATGGTGGTCATGATAGCACGAGACAACTCGTACAACATGAATCAGGAGTCAGTGGATCCGTTCTGAGATTCCCACGGTGTGCCTTTGGTATCGCTGAGGCATGTCTCCTATCCAAGCATACTCTGGGATACCATGAGTCAACCCCTCGTGTTTCCTCGCGATATCCTCCTCATTATCGCTTCCTTCTTGATAAGGGGTGACAACATCAATAGACGGGGGATAGGCCTAGCTATCGGGGACATCCTGACTGGCCGCTCTGGTCCAGCATCTGCATAAACAAGAGAAATTTTATAAGCATGCATATACCAAAAACAATTAAAAAACATCAATTTTTTTTTTTTTTTTACCTTCGTCATCAAAGTCCTCTCCATCTGGTAAGGTCATATCTAGGTCTCCATGGAAATCAGTGCCGCTATACGGCTAGTCCTCCATGACGATCTTCTGTCATCGTAGCCATGAGAAGAATGCTGGTCGGTATGACATATGCTAACCCCCAGTGATCCTGGGCATCAAACGACTCCAGCGGGCCATCTACGGATCGCGTGGCATAGGAGGATCAACCTCAGTCAACTAATACTGGAACAGTGGTACTCATTCAAGGAAAAAGGTCACGAGTACTGATTCGAAGCCAAATTGCTTCAGATTCCCCGCCTTGGCCTTGGACAACTGACTCTTGATGTTCATCTTCATGGCCTCTGCCTAGTTGAAGACCGTAGGAGCTGTGCAGTCAATAGCATAAAGGAACTTCGAATTGTTAGTCTCATGTTCCGCCTAGGACCCCGCCACTCTGTTGATAGTCAATAGAGGCACCCTTAGTTTCAAATCCCGCACACTGGAAATCTCTGTCTTCCCAATCTTGGATTTCAGGGCCTCAGGACAATGTTCAGCAAGTAGGGAAGATATGCTTTCCCTGACCAGACGTGACCCACACAAGTTCACTGATTCACCTCTGTGAGATAGTCCAGTGATGAAGTAGATATCTGAAGTTGTCAACTCCAGCTCCTGGTCCCCAATGACAAAGATCTCACAATTTATGTTCCAAAGGCTTATCAAGTATCGAAGTAGCTCGAGTTGGGCCCACATCCCTTGTGTAAGGAAAAATTTGAGGAGCCTGCAAGCCCTCAAATCCTCTAGGAAATTTGGATCGTTCAATGCCTGGGTGTCAACATCTTCGTGTTCTCTTTCCTTCGAAACCACCATTTTCAACAATTTCTCTCCTGCAAAAGTCATTTATTTAAGTCAATGATCAATTTTGACACATAAAATTCAAGTTTTAACGGTCAATTTTTGAGGAAAGATTATCCACAATGCCGATGCACTTGTTTTAGAAACAGTTACACTGGTCAACATGGATGGTTATGCAAATAACCCTCGACCAGCGCGATCTCGTGCCCAGAAATTGCGCCGACGAAGGGCGAATTTTTTTCTCAAAACCCCCCCTAAAAATCCTAAAAAATGGCTAAAAACATAAATGAATAGCATGAAAATGGAGCTTAGGGCTTCGACTGTTACCTAGCACTGACGGCTCATTGATTGACCTCCTAGATCTCCCGTAATCTGATCTGGAAAAACTAGGGCAAAATTGGGTAAAAAGTCTTCACTACAAAGGTAAAATGGTAAATGGTAAAAACATATTTACTTTTGCCCTTTTTATTCTTCATGAAAATATCAGGGTTTGTAAATATTTTTGACCTATTTTTCCTCAAGGACTCAATAATACACTTTGCCTTTCTTGTGTAGCAATAAGTGATGGATGTTCGACGATGATAATGAGTCACATTTCAACTCTTTTCTTGACTCGTTAAACTCATGAAAAGATTGCCAAGTATTTTTCCCTTTTTGACTCGTTAAAGAGAGTAAAAATGGGGGGTCTGCTTTCAGCTCTTTTTTAACCCTTTAAAAGCAAAAATATGGCCAAGCCCTTTGTCATTTCGAACTCATTAATGGATGTGAAACGTCATGCACCCAATATAAGTTTACCCCTTTCTCGGGGTGGGAGGCACTATTTATGAAAAAGGTACTCCTTGGCTGAAATGGTCAAGCGATTCTCTCAAGTTTTGTTTTCTACCTTTTCGGGTTCGAGAGACACAAACGTACAAAAAGGGACCATGTGGAGTTTTCTTTTGTGTGTATTTTTCAAACTCTCTAAACATGAAAAAGATATCAAGTTACAGCTTTGTCGGACTCGTTAAACTATCAAACAACATCGGATTCATCACCATCATGAACATGAGATTCTCCTTGCTAGAGCTCGTTAAACTTACCAGGTTGGATTCGTCTGAAGGATGAACTTACAGTGCAAGCATATGCTATCCCCTTCAAGCTTGTGATTAAAAAATAATTGGGGTACTTCCCAGAAATGGTGGGGGAAAATTTGGAAATCTATCGAGTGGTGTTGGTAGCTTACTTTGAACATGAGACTCTTTGCTTCGTGTTGGGATGGAACATCCTCATTTATATCATTGACCTTCCTGGGTTTGGGCCGTTCATTTTTGCCTTCCATCTGATCCCTGCTATGTCACCATGACCACCGATCCTATGGATCCAAAAGCTGCCAAACTTCCAGTTGTGTCACTGATATGTTCAAGAGTTGTCCATCTACAGTTACACTTACCTTTGATTCTCGGTATCATCCAAAATCATTTTGCATCCTTTCATCTTGCATCAATGATGTGGGATTCATTATATCCCTCCTTCGACATGGTCACTTTCCGTTGACATCAACTCATTATCCGGGAAGTTGGCTGAAAGACTCCCTTCCAGTACCTTAGAGCTTGCATGCCTTAATGGCAAGTTCTTCGCACTCGATGACAAGTTCACATCATTGGCTTTCGATCGAGTGATTTCATGGGTGTTCGAATTCAGTTCCTGTATTCACATTTCGTGAATTGTGCTGATAGTACCTTGAGGGCCATTGATATTATTGGTGGTTTCTCTCGCACTTGTTAACAATTTACATCATTGACTGGTAATCAAGTGACTTTCCAGCATGTTCGACATCAACACATCTATTCACATGCTAGGATCTGTACGTTGATTGGGTCATGTTGGAGTGAAATACCCTTGACTTAGATCACGCGAGTCTATGTTGCAAAGTGGTGTGACATGGTTTATGATGATATGCATGTCTCTTTCAGATGGTTGGTTGCGACTAGACCATGAGTTATCATATGTGATCCTTCTCATTATTGGATGGCTGTGACCATACCTTGGTTTCGTTATGATCCTCTTTGACAAATGGCTGCACCCATACCTGGATCCATTTACATGATCATTCTCTGGATGGTTGTGCCCATGCCATGATTCATGTATCATTTGACAAAGATATCAGTTTATGTATATGTATCTATACTTGTTTGTAGGTTTTTAGACGATAGACCAGTTCCCCACACTGATTTATAAAGCATTTCATCCCTCACTCCGGCTCGGCCTTCACGCTTTAGGGGGCATCTGTTACACAACATTTTGTCAGTGTCCCTGTACTTCTTGTTCCTTGATCCTGGAGGACCTCTACAGTGAACCCTGAATGCTTTGCCTTCATGGAGAAACTCCCATTATGTCCCTCTTCATGAGAAGATCATTTCCCTTTTGCACCATTTCCCCTGAAACTTCTGTTTTGCCCAGTTTACAAGGCTGACACTAATGACCTTTGTCTCACCCGCATCAATGTGCAGAGATTAGCACTATTCCCCATGCCGATCGATGCGACTGAGCTGTGTTCTAGTTGCGCTAGTCTTGTTATGGAAAGTTTTTTTAATTAGAGCCGAAGCTTCCAACTCTAGAAGCTTCATAACAAAAGTATGGTAAATGGTTTGGCTGGATGGGCTCGAGGATGATAGTTTGGGCTCCTTTCCCCTATAATGATGGAGCTAGCTCAAGGGATAAGCCCTTCTCCAATGAGAAGAGGAACCATCTCCCATCCATATTTCGTATGTAAACCTCCCTTCTTCCCAAGCACAAACTAGTCATAGTTAGAGTTTTGGCTCAGTGTGAGTATACTATTTTGATTAGACAAGAAAGTTATTAATAGTTGTAGCCATCTAGTTGTGTGAGGGAGAAATGTGTTTGTTTGGAGTGAAGTATAAAGGGAAGAGCCTTTAAACTATTGTTGTTTGAAGCCATCATGGAATGCTAGTAGAAGTGTGTGGGAACCTGGCCTTGTCAAAGGAAGACTGCAACGTCAAGACAAATGGTTGTAATCTCTCTTTGATATTAATATATGAAACTATTGATTGATTTCCTACATGTTTTGTAATATTACATATTCGTCTTAATGCTTCTTGACTCATTAAGTAGGTTGAATTGAAATTTGTCTGTTATTATGTTTGTGTGTTGTTGTTGTTTACTTGTTTCAAGAGTTTGAAGAAGGAAGCGAGAGATTGCTGGAGTGCGCAAGTGAGGACATCATCATGCAGGATAAGCGACTAAGAGGTAGGCCCTCTTGATTGATTCTAACCTAAGGAAATCTTCCATAGAATGTATCTGTTGTGGCTAGGCCTATTATCAGGCTAGCAGAGTTCTTTCGTGTCCGCACTTATAATTTTACTTCACCACACCAGTGTAAATGGGATCTTTGTCGCTTACAATAATCTTTGGGTTTCCATGTAGCTTTTGAATTGTTTCCATAAATGTAGTAGCAAATATATTGGCTTTAAATGGATAGAATAATGGACAAAAGTGTGCATACTTGGTATGTCTATCAACTACCACCATGATGACACTCTTTCCTTCGGACTTGGGTAAAAGTGTGATAAAATCCATTGAAACCTCCTCCCAACATTAACTTGGAAAGGATAAAGGTTGTAACAGACCTGGGGTCTTAATTGTCTCAACTTTATTTTGTTGGCAAACCAAGCATTCTGCCACAAACTTTTGAATATCAGATTCAAGGCCATCCCAAAAAAAATTCTTTGTTAACCCTGTGGTAAGTTTTTAAAAATCTTGATTGCCCTCCTAAGGGAGAGGTGTGCAATTCCAGAATAATATTTTGTTTGAGATGGGAATTCTTATAGAGGTATAAGGGATATTTGTACCATAACGAATCATTTTTCCAGCTAAATGTATCATATGTATTGGGATCTTGCTGCAATTTTTGAATTAGTGCCCACACCTCTTCGTCATTATTCCATTCATCCCTTGCTTTGTTTAACCAATCTAGTTGGATAATGGAAATGACACAAAACAATGCTTCCACATCCTCATCCTTTCTTGAGAGTGCATTTGCAACAACATTTTTCTTCCCTTTTTTGTATATGATTTCAAATTCATAACCCAACATCTTTGTGACCCATTTTTGTTGCTCTTTTGATGATACTATTTGTACTAAAAAGTATTTAAGACTATCATGATTCATTTTTACCGTGAAGTGTCTTCCCATTAGGCAAGGTCACGATTTCTTAAGTGCATGTAGCATTGCCAACGTTTCCTTCTCATAAATAGATTTGTGTAAATACTTTCCTTTGATTGGACGACTTTAGAAAGTAATGGGTCTTTTTTCCTACATCAAAACAACACCAATTCCATTTCCTGAGGCATCACATTCCACAATAAAAGTTTTTGTGAAGTCTAGCGTAGCGAAGACCGGTTCTTGGCACATTGCCTCCTTAAGAAGTTCAAAGGCCTTCATTGCTTCTGGAGTCCAAGAAAATGCATTTTTCTTTAGTAATGTTGTTAGAGGTGTTGCTATTCTCCCATAATTCTTAACAAACTTGTGATAATACCCTGTCAACCTGAGAAATCCTCGCACATGCTTTATGGATGTGGGTATTTTCCATTCCTTAATGGATTTAATTT
Organism: Pinus taeda; assembly: GCA_000404065.3. Taxonomy (NCBI): domain Eukaryota; kingdom Viridiplantae; phylum Streptophyta; class Pinopsida; order Pinales; family Pinaceae; genus Pinus; species Pinus taeda. The sequence goes on from APFE031515648.1 coordinate 39,535, forward strand.
TTCTAGGGTCTACCTTAACACCTTCATGAGATACAACATGACCCATATATTCCACCTCTTGTACTCCAAAGAAACATTTTGAGGTTTTTGCATATAATTATTTCTCCTCCAATAGTTTGAGCACCCTGTCAACATGTTGAACATGATCCTTCCAAGACTTGCTGTAGATTTGTATAACATCAAAAAATACTAACACAAATTTTCTAAGGGTTTGAAAATGGATTTCATCAAACCTTGAAATTTAGAAGGTGCATTGGTAAGGCCAAAAAGCATGACCGAAAATTCATAATGATCCTCATGAGTTATAAATGCTGCTTTTGGAATGTCTTCAGTCTTCATTTTGATTTTATGATATCCTGAATGAAGATCCAACTTGGTGAAGTAAATTTCTCCATGTAATTCATCCAATAATTCATCAAGGATAGGAAAGGGAAATTTATCTTTAATAATGAGCTTGTTGAGCTCCCTATAATCCGGATACATGTGCCATGATCCATCCTTCTTGTGTACCAATACTACTCGAGCAGAGAAAGAACTTTGACTAGGTTGAATTATACTAGCCTTTAGCATTTTTGCGACCATACATTCAATTTCACTCTTTTGGGGATATGGATATATGTAAGGCCTGATGTTTGGGGGAAAAATTCTTGGAATCAAATGAATAGCATGATCATGATCACGAATAGGTGGGAGGCCTTTGGGAGTCTCAAATTCCTTGGAATGTTTGTCCAAAACCTTTTGGAGATCTGGAGAAATAGATTATTTCGATGTGGGAACCTCTAGTGAACATAATTGTGCAATTACACCCCGTTATTATTTCTTTAGAAGCTTTGTCATGCTGTTAGAGATGATTATCTTTCCTAATTTCCCTGTGATACCCCTTAATTCAACTTCCTTTCCTTCCCAAAAAAAATTCAAGAAAAGTTATTGAAAATTAAAAGCTATCGTGCCCAAAGATTGTAGCCATTAGACTCCTAGTACAACATCAACACCACCCATTGGAATGAAAAGTATTGAAATATTTAATACATATTCTTCCATGGATAACTTGATATTATGGCACTTTCTAGAGCAATTTTTGGTTCCTCCATTTGAAACCATCGCTTGACACTCTGGTGTTGGATATATGAAGCAATTTAATTCCTTGGATATCTTGCAATGAATAAAATTATGGGTACTACCTAAATCAATCAACACTTATGACCTTTAGTATATTTTCTATCACAACTATAAAAAATCCCTTTTCTCTTTTTTCTTCTAATTATTGTGGTGTCAACTTTTAGGTTGTGGAAGGCTAGGGGCAGCAACACTTCCATCTTTATAGTTGTGAGTGGTAGGCTTCCTTGTTGCCATAATTTTTCTTTCCAACTTGAATGCCTTCTCCAATGAATCAAGTTCCCAAAGGAGAACCTCATGTTGGATGTTATCCTTTAAAGTCCCTATGAACACATCAATTCTATGCTCCTCTGGAATATCTTTTACCCTTATATTTAATTTTTGGAATTCCTCAATGTGCTCCACCATTAAACCCTTTTTTTTAGATTTATCAATTGGCTAAAGAAGGTGTTGCTTTTTGTATCCTCATAATGTGTTATCATTTCCTCCATAAAAATGACCAAGTGACAATTTGTTTACGAGAGTAAAGCCATCGATACCATACAAACTGATTGGGTTCTAAATATAAAGTTGCAATGTGTACCTTTTGTGTGTTTTGTACATTATGGAGATCGAAATATTGCTCCATCTATAGTATCCATGTTACGATATCCTTGCCATAAAAATTCCTCATATCGATATTTGGAACATGGTGGGTCTTCAATCCAACATCAGATTCTATGGAATCACGATTAACATTTCTTTTGTTCTCATCATGAGTTTCCTCTACTACCTTTTCGCCATTAGGAAGCATTTCTTGAAGCAAATTTTCCAAACCTCCTTTCAAACCTTCCATGTCTTTCTTTAAATCTTCAATGTTTACTTCTAAACCATCCATATTAGATCCCACACCATCCATCTTAGCTTCCACACCATTCATCCTAGCTTCCATGCTATTCATCTTAGCTTCCATGCCTTTCTTTAAACCATCCATCTTAACTTCTGTTACTTTTTGTGAGAGTGAAATTTGTTGCACTTGGTCTCATAATTTTGATATATCATGTTGCATTTCTTCCTCTTCTTCATGAGTTATGGTAGATATTTCAGGTTTCTTACTAGGTGTCTCCATTTTCTTTCTTCGGGGCATAAATTAATGATAATTATGCTTCACTATGCCCTTTGAATTACTTCAAACTAATTTTTCAAACCAAACTTATGCAAATTACTAAAAATACTACACAATTTTTTCTCTTTGCCGGAGCTTGATATTGAATCTATTGTATCTTTGTAATTTCAGATCTCCAAGGTCTGAAAATTTGTCTTGTGGTATCCCTTTGAGTCTTCTTTCCAACCCCACAAATCTGATCAAGATTGGATTCTCCAAGAAAGAGTTATTCCAAATCTCCCATGATGACCTAATTATATACTGGTTTCATAGAGTGAACTTGTACGAAGTGCCACGTGTCACTGTTTCGACCTCCAGACTTATTTGAGATATAATTCAAGAGCCTGCAAAAACCCTAACTTCCTTGTATCATATCTCCAAAACAATGGCGATGCAAGATTTGAAATTCAGACATGAGGTTCATTAATATTTTTGATCAAATGGGTTTTAATTTCATCTTCTAAAACTTTGTAGAAAAAAGCTATAATGAAAATGGCACGATGGCCCGTTTGAAGCAGCGAAACCCTAGAATCCAAAGCTTTGATACCAAATGTTATGCAACTAGCTCACAAATAGAAGAAACTATAAATCAACGACTTCAAAATCAACCTCTTTGGGGGCGGGGGGGACCTCATTTACATTACATAAATGAACAATTCTTGGATGATACAAATGGAAAGACCTCCTTTCTATATATAGGAGTCTAAGGGGTTCCAATACAATCAGAGCCTACATAACAATAATATTTTAGGGGCACGACAATAACAATAGCGGGCTTCTATGGGGCACACTAATAACAACATGGGGACTACATGGGCACAATAATATAATAAGGGGGTTGTACTAATAACAATAAGGGGTTACACTAGTAGTATAGGGACCTAATAGTTATACATTGGATTGAAGTTTTGGGGACCTACATTTCTTTTGGAAACGTTGCATTGTGTTTCAGAATGTATTCAAAAGCAAGATGATGTAGTGATGACGTGAACCTTTAAATATTCCTTACATGTGCTACTAGTTGAGATATGTTGCTCTACAAAAGCTATAATGGACTATTAACCTTGATACATCCTTGATTGATTTCATCACATATGGATTTATGGTTTTGGGCATCTCAATTTTGGAAACAAAACTTGCTTATGACGAAGGTTTGATAAAATATGGAAGTCGAGGGTTTGTAAACCCTAACAATCTAGAAGGATTGATAAGAAAGCCCTAAGGTTTGTGGATAAAACCTTAGAGCTAGACTTAAATCCATGTTTCCACTAAAATAAGGAAAATCTAGCTTATGTGAAGAAGGAATAACATCATGATGATTCAAGAACATGTAACTATTCATAGCTAGAGTAGTTAGGGTTGAACATAGAACACATGTTCAGGAAGAAGTTCTAGATCCAAAAAACTAGTGTCATGCCAAGAATAAAAACACCAATATTAAAGAAAACAAGAGCTTCTCTCAATGTAAGTGTTGGGGCCTGTAACAACCCTGGGTTGATTTTCCATTTAAATGGAAGGACATTACAAAAGAAAAAATAAGAGAAAGGTCATGGGACACATATTCCAAGTTAAATGAAGGGGAAAAACATCACATTTATGTGTCACTTATGGTTAATTAATGGTTATGGAAATTGGCATTGGCTTTGACAAAAGGAATTAAATAGTAATTAATTCAAGGAATAAAGGAAAATGGAAAAAAGAAGAAAGGGAAAGGAAGAAACACCAAACATCAATGATAAAAAGGCACCTAAGAAATGGTTGATAGCTTTTTCTAATATTTTGATCAGTTTTAGAAATCAAACTCTAAGAAGAGAGAGAACAAGAAAGGGAGCAAGCAAGAAAGGAAAGCAAGGGAGCGTAAGAGGAAGTATGGACAACAACAAGTAAGGACAAAAAATAGTTGTAGATTTGCAATTAATAGTGTGCATGTGTGATTTAGCATGTTGGGATTTGAATGCATGGTACATGCATTTGGTTTATTGGTTATTTTTTTGTCATTGGCATGGGATTTACTTGGATTGACAATGTGTTTAGATTTGCCTTGCCATTTCCTGGATAACCATGATGTAGTGGTTTTCCTATTTTGGTTAAGCTTGGATGGATGGTAGATTTTAGATCCTCATGAGGTGGTCTCAGGGAAATTCATAAGAGTTGAAGGTGGATATGGGCATTCTCCTGGAACTCTTGATAGATGGGTGGAGACAAGATAAATCCTTTGGCTATGGTGAAGAAGTTGGAGGCATCCAAGCTGATTTTGGTATTGATGATTTCTAGACCATTTCGGTGAAATCACTATGGTTTAGGGTTGAGGTGGTTTAGCCTCTGGAATTACTAGTTGGTTCTGTTTTGGTTTATCCCATATGATCCCACATTCATGCTTGAAATATGGCATCGGGGTGACTGGGATGGAAGAAAGATTTGGTCTAGTCCCAATATATGGTCGGATGGTACGTGGAAGTCCCTAACTTGGTTGGAATTTACATATGGTAATATCTGTCATTCTTTAATGATATCAATGAGCACAAGTTATGGTTTAGTATATGATTATATGACTAGCTTGTCATGGTTTCTTTCTGGTTAAATGTTGGTTATAAGCATGTTATATTTATCATTACGTGACGTTCTCTTGTTATGGTTCTATTCCATGGTTTGGTAGGCCCTTGGTTATGTATTTGAATGTATGAGCTAACATGTGCTTATACAACTAGTAAGATAGGGTGGTGAGCCTTATTGATGATCCTCAAATGATTTAATGAATCAGTGAACAAATATGCACTCATGAGATACGAGTACTTTATTTACAAAGTGTTTGTATAAATTACTATTGTGTGTTTTGTAACTTTGAGCATGTTTAGAGCCCGTAGATTGATTCTGGAGGCTCCTGTAGTTGGGTGATAGAGTCTTGGGCAGTTGGCTTAGAGGTTAGCCCTGAATTTATGGGTCGAACTCCCTGGATGAAGGGAAGAAGGCCTATGAGTGCAGATGTGAATGCATGGAGGAAGGCTTATGCATGTAGATGAAGCCTTCAAGCCTACATGGGTGTGAATGGGAAGTAAAGTCAGTAAAAAGGTAGTTACAACATAGGGAAATATCACCAGTGGATGTTGTCTGACATATGGGTGATCAAGAGTCCCTGGAAGGTTGTAGAAGTTTGTCAGTTTAGTAGGCCCCACTTCCATAACTAGAATTTGGTTGTTGGGTCATGTCATAGTAACTCTCAAATCATGTTTACCTCGGAGAGATTGTAAAAGTGATTAATTGTGGGGTAGGGTGTTACAGAGCCCCATAGTCACGCTATGTTGTGCCATAATGTAGAGCCTGAGAACATCTAAATTTTATTTAAACTTGTTGTTATTGATTCTATTTTATTTAATTCTGCTGAGTATATTTATGTAATTTTCAAAGCTAAGAATTCATGCACTTGGTTCTTGGTGTAGAGTTTTAATAAGAGCAAATAAAATGTTGAGAACAAATTTTAGCAAATTAAATTAGGTTTTATTTGTATTTTTATTAATTTGTTTTTGTTAAAATGAAAGTGTAAAGTTTGAACTTAATTCTATTGGTATTTCTATGTATCTTCAAATATGAACATCCATGCACTCTAGATTTAACATGAGGTTTTAACAAGAAAATAGAAGGCATAATGTGTAGATTTCAATAAGCGAACCGAAAGTTTCAATTTTTGCTTATGATCTTTGTTTCTTCTGATAATTCAGGTAAGAAAGTGTCAACGATTTATAAGTGTATTACTGGGTATTATTTCCGCATGTTTTTAGGTTAGAGAATTCACGTGCCTTGGTTTTCATATAAGGACAATGATGGTTTTAATGAGAATAAAAAGTATGAAGAATATATTTCAGCAAACCAAGATGAGCAATTAAGAATTCATTCTAAGCCTAGAAATATCACATGAAAAACTGAGCAATTAATAATTTCGTTGTAAGAAACACAGTGATTTGAATTTATACATTTTCATTTCAACCCATGGAAATATTTACCAAAATAATAAAGATAATCTTCGTAATCTTGATAAATTCCATAGAAATTAAAGAAAACAATCTCATAGACTCAAAATTATCTTTAATTCACAATCATAATCATATTCCATACAAAAAATCAGGTTTACAACATGATCTACCTTGAAAATTTTATGTAATTGTATTAATATTGAGGAAAATACAAATTACAAGATGGTTTTCATAATTACATAGAAAGCACTAACAACCCAAGACATACTTCAAACATCCTTCCTTATAATAACTTCAAAATATCCCAATAATTTCTAGAGAAAACTTTGACATAGATTCCCTACATAAAAAAATTCTCCCTTTTTTACATCAAAATGAGGCATATATATAGGACATCAAGACCCAACACCCTAACCATAAACCACTAGTGGTATTCAATAACCACTAGAAATATTTTACAAAATGACAACTATTATGTAACTAGATTCCTCTAGAAGTTTCCAGAAATGTGCCAGCTATAGGGTGGGTCCCATGTGCTTTGGCAGTAGTGGCCTTGTATCTAGATCTATTGCTCATGTATTGGGTGCTCTCTATCTCTTGCTTAGATGTTGGATATAAGGTTTCATATTACCTTGGTTGGGTCATTGGTGGTGGAAACCTTTTCTAAGATGACAACTATGGAATTGGTTGTGGTTGTGGTTGTTGCTATTGGGGTGTCTTAGACTTAGAGTCCGCTTTTGCCGGAAACCCCTGTGGCATTACTCCCCCAACATATAATTGTACAAATCCCCTTTGAGTGGCTAATTTATATAGGTCCATCAACCACTTTATGCCAAACAGAAGATCACATGACTATGCATCCAAAATGGACCCCTCAAGATTTGTGACCGCATCATAATCCACCTTGCCTTGCTCTTTGAAGAGGTTGTTTAGCACAAAAAATATTTCAAAATGATCTCCATACAAGTTTACAATGTATTTTCCTTGTAGGACATGGTCCTCCACCCCAAATCCTTTCTTATCCTCTTTAATTTCAACCAGACTCTTCATGAGGGACTCCTTGGAATATAAGTCCCCATTACCATCAAAGAATACTAGGAATTTCCTCTTGTACAAACTCTCACATTTATCCTTGAAGCCTTGTACTTCCTTTTCTAGTGCATATGCTTTTTTCTCCACCATTATTACCCATTTTTTCTTTTCATTTGATTGACCCTCCCCCAATTAGATTTGTCAATATTTTCCTTCACGACATCCTCCTTAGGCACAATGTTAAGGAAATATATAGGACATCCTCCTTGTTGTTCAATTTTCTAACCATACTCTTGAGTATTTCTAACATGGTGTTTTCCACTTCCTCCTTTCTCTTCAATTCTTGCTCTCCGTTTGAGAGTCAAACTTGTAATTTCTTGGCATCCTTTGATATAGTCATTGATTCCACTTGCCCAACCTGAACATTAGGGGTCTGGTGGGACTGAGAACTCTCATTTGTATTTTATTTCATCCCTTGGAATTGTGCCTCCAGTAGCACAACTTGGTCTTTGTATTATTTGTTCTTTATTGGTGCATCATGGAGTTTCTGGTTTAGCTCATGTTTATCCTTCTCTACCTCTGCCAACTCATTTGTTTGAATGGGGTGTGCATTTGGGATTTTAGTTTCTTTTTCATAGAGGCTATATCCCTATCCTTGTCCTCCAACATTGTTTTATATTGCTTAAAATCATGAGGATATATATGCATATGGGTGATTTTATCTTCATTTTGCTGGATTTACATACCATCCTTTCATATTTCAACTAGTTGCTCACCTTGTTGTACAATTCCTGCAATTTTCTAGTTGTGGCATTAGTTCTACACATTTGTTTATGCACCATATGAGTCGTCTGCATATTTAGTTTCATAATATCTAAGGATGGAATATGATCTACTAGCAGAGAAATTTGATGAACTTAATAATCCTCCAAGGATTTGACTATATCTGCCTTGGATTGCAACACTGCCAGTTTGAAGATTCCCCTCTTGTGATCCAATGCACTCTTAACCTACATTAAGGGAAGGGGCTAGTTTTATGTTATCCTTATGTCCCTCTTCCTTTCTTTGGGGTCCCACCTAGCTATCTCTTGGAATTTCTCTACCACTAACACCTATCTAGGCTTGGAAACCTTTCCTGACTCTGTAGCCTCAGATGATGACATGGCAAAGGGCATATGTTCAATAGTAAAAATCTTACTTTGACTGGGCTACTAGTAGGCTATTATACAACACTAGTGCCTGTGAGTCTGTCTCTTCATCCTCCTCCTCCTCCTCATCATATTCTTCCACTTCTTCTACCTTAGATTTATTGGAGTTAGGCTCCACCCCTTGATCATTGTCCATGGGTTTTGAAGTGCCCATTTTATTCCTCAAGAGGCAGTGAGTGCTCGGCTCAATTGGATGTAAGATTGCTTTAACCTCTTCCCCAAGTATATTTATTGGAAAAATATTTTATTATGGGATTTGGGTCATGCTTATGATTTTCTCTTTCCTTATCCTTTATCATCTCATAAATGATGTTATGAGGGTCATACTTCCATGCTCCTTCTTGAGGGAAATCAAAATTTCGCAAGATATTCTCTACAAGATCTAAGGCATCCCTTGAATTGACCACAAATTGGCCCACCTCATGAGGGATGTGGAAAGTTACAATTGCCTTCTTGGAAGTGAAATTCAAATTATCATTGTTGGACCTTACATTAATGTACTTTGTGCAAACATGCAGGGAGTCGGGAATGTTGGAAAATGGTGAGGGTTGCCTTCAAATCCATAAACCCTGATGACTATATATTCTTGGAAAAGGTACCAATATCCTATTCTAGTATCAGGAGTGAAATGAAACTTTTCCCAAGGGAATTAGTGAGGTTTACCATGAAAAAGTCTATAGACAATTGACATGAAAGATGACACATATCTTAAAAAACCTTGTTTATTTTTTGGTTTTCAAACCATCCGCAACCACTCATAAATTGGTAATAGGGAATTATGTTCATCCACCATCTTGGGTTTTAGGTTTTCAAGGTGAGAATACTTCTGGTGAATAAATAAGAGGACTAGGTAAGTTTGATATTATAAAGGCCTCCCTTCTTCAAATTCTATTAGTTGGGGATGAATCTCATCAGATAAAAACTTTGGAAAATGGACTTTTGTATAGGACCTGGTCACTAGATGACATAAGGCAACTAAGAAACCTAAAATCATTTCAGTTACATAATATTGGTACTGAAACCAAGGAATTGGGAAATCATAGAAAAATAAATCTTTGATATAGTATCAAAGACCATGATGAGGTAGGGAGGAGGCTTGGAAGGGAAACTTCTCCCTCTTTGACATATCCACTGACCATTTTCTACTTTATCTTTGGAGAAAGAACCTTCCATTTCTCTTCAAGTATCTCATTATCCATCCTTTAGATTAAGGACTTGCCTATAAATGAGAGCATATATGCAAATGGCTTCTGCTGTTACTTTGATTACTACATTGTCTCCTTAAGATTAGGAATAACTCTTTGATCTGGAAAGTATCAACTTACACACCATGATACCATCTCTAGAAAGTGATACACTTGGGGAACCAACACTAGGACCAAGTTCAATGTAGATAAATTGTTGTGGTCCCACATTATATAACTAGTACTTTGTAACGAATGAATAACCTTGCTCATGTCATAAGTAGTTATTAGTGGGTCCCGAACATTTGCATCATCATCATAAAAGTAACGGTCCTTGTATTTCTCAACCATTGGAGAATCAAAAGAGCTCAGAGCAAAAGAGGTGGCTATTGGGAATATGGGTTTTGTTTAAAGGGGGTTGGTTGACTGAGGAGTGAGAAAAATGATAAAGTGATATTTTCAAATGGGATTAACCAACCAATGAGTAAGCACCACCTGAATAAAGGATACTGGTTAGTGAGATGGAGGGAAGCTTATTTAAAATTTCCGAGCTGTGGGACTGTTGGTGCAACTTGTTCTTCAATTTGGCAAGTTACAAGGTGAAATTGGCTCATGAGGAGGATTATAGAATTAATTGGACAAAAAAGGGAGTTTTATTCACCCAAAGAGTGATTTTTCAAGCTAGGTATGTGTTTTTTACGAGGAAGAGTTAAGGTTCATTTTAAAACTTAAATTCTTTTAAATTTTGAAAAGGTAAAATTCACATGGGTGAGGAGAATTAGTGGCTCACCTGTGAATTTTAGACTTAAATGACGTGGAAATGAGCAAATTTGGCTTGCAAATGTGTCAGGCTAAGTTGGAGGCCAAATGGGTTTGGATAACGATAGAAATGGGCCCTTAGCCCTTTTATACAATTCTGGACTAACATAAGTCAATACCTCATTGGGCACACAAATTAGGGATTACATCATGCTATGATGACATCAACATGACGGGGACTGGCCCACGTGTTGGGTCTTGACGTGGTAGGAGGCCAGCATGGAAAGGGTGGCGTAGTGAGTGGGTGGACTTGGCCAGTTCGGTGGCGGTTCAACTTTTGTGGAAGGACACAAGGCGCCCTTTGCATTGCCCCCAAATTCGCATTTGAAAGTTCGAGAGGGGTATGGAGGGCACGTGGGGATGCCATGTGTCCTGCCTCGTACCCTTTGGTCGAGTTAACTGTCGTGCTGGGTGGTGGTGCGGGGTGTTGTGAGCCATTGAATCAATTGACACACCCATCATTGGATCTTCGTGTAGTGAAACTCTCCCGATGCCAGTACTGTCTTTAGAACTGTTGTGCCTATGTGTCAACATTTGTTTGCTAGTGATTATCGACACCCATTGTTTTCACACGCCCGTTGGTGTGCACCATTAGCGTGGCGGTGCGGGTTTTTTCCCATCAACACCTTGTGAATGAAACCTTGGAGCTTTCCTTTCTTAGAAGCTTGACCAATATCGACTCCATGGGGCCAACGAGCCCTTGTGGCCTGTCGAGAACTTGTAGTTCCAGTGCGTTTGTTGGGTTATGTAGCCTTTTGAATCGACCTACTTCCCTTCCTTGTAACTTTTATTTAAAGTTCAAAAGTGACAATATTCGGAGGAAAATTCTTGGAAATGAAACTTTTGAATTTTTTTGTCTCTTCTTTATTATTATTATTATTATTGAGAAGTACTAAAGTGAAAATTTTCTTTAGGAACTTATTATTGACACGATTCCCAAGGAAATCTCCATTAAGAGTTTTAAGTTGATAAGTGTTGTTATCTTGGACTTCTTGTATTCGAAATGGACGAATCCAAATATTGTTGAATTTCCCATGCTTTCCTTTATCTTCTCGTATTACGTCTTACTTGAGCACCAAGTCTTCCATTTGTAGATTTTTTTCCTCGATTCTCTTGTTAAAAACAAATTTAATTTTTTGTTGATAAACTTTAGTCCTGCTTGGAGCTTCTTCCATTTGTTGTTATACTTCTATCAGTTGATAAATTATTTTCTATATTGGACTGGTGTATGGTTCCTCTTCCTGCATCAACTTCATTATTGGTAGAGTGAGATTCATGGGAAAAATAACATCAGTTCCATGCACCAGATAACAAGGAGAAGTTCAAATGTCTCTTTTACTATTGATTATGTCTTCCTAGAGTGTGTATTTGAGATTGTTATCCTAAATCATTTAATTTATGTCCAACATCCTTTGATTATTCTAATAAGATTTTTGTTTGAGGATTCTGCTTTTCCATTTACTTGAAGATAGTAAGTTGTGGAATATACCAATTCTATGTTGTAGTCTTGGAAGAATTATATCATATTGGAAGATTTGACTATTATGGCATTATCTATGACCATGTTTTTGGGACACCTGAATCTGGAAAGAATGTAATCTTCAAGGAATGTGATAATCACTTTCTCATCAACCTTTCAAGTCAGAATGGCTTCCACCCACTTAGTGAAATAATTATTGGCTATTAGGATATACTTGTGTCGACCACTTGAGTATGGGTGTACTCTCCAATGAAGTATAATCCCCATTATTGAAATGGAGCTTGAACTTTAATGGGATAAATGGTATATATTTCAACTTCTGCTTGTGCACAAAAATTTGACATTCCAAACATTCTCTAACGACCACATTGGTATGTTTAAAAAGAGAAGTCTAGTAGTATCCCTCCCTTAAAATCTTGTATGTTGTGACTTTCCGTGCTTGATGGCCTCCACATATTCAAGAATGAAATTATGAAATATTCTCTTGCATTTGATCTTCAACCACATAGGTAAGAAAAATATCGGAAGGGTCTTTCCAATACAAACATTCATTTATAATTAAATATTTAATTGCTCTCAATTTCAAGGATTTGCATTTAGCTTTGAGAAGCTCGGGAGGACATTATAAATTTTGCAGGAAGAATACTATCTTTATACCAAGTGGAATTTGGAATTTTGAAAGGCCCTTCGAGAAGGGTTCTTGTGGATTTTTTTCCTTCTGGTGGGAAGGGTTCTTATGGATTCCTTCCTACTAGAATGAAAGGTTCTTGTGGGTTCTCTCTCCTAGGATGAAGAGGTCCTTGTGGATTCTCTTCTCTATAGATGTTGCAAATGTCTTCATTGGTGCACATCTAAACGATGCTGCATGGTTTGACTGAGTGAGTAGCTTAGCCAATCCTTGAACTTTCATGAGTTTCATAAGTATGATCTCCTTATCATACTCCTAGAGTTTGGCTACCCATTTCCATCGACCACTATCACTGTTAGGCTATGTGATAATCTCCTTTATTGTAGCCAATGACACATATGCTATCACTTGTGAATGCAATACATATTCTCTAAAAGCCTTGAATTTTTTTACTATAACATATGATTGTTTCTCTAAAATGATATATTTTAGTTTCGTGTCTCTTATTGTCACTGAAAAATGATATGGGCCACTCATACCATTCATTATTATTTTTTAAGATGTCTGTGACTATTATGTGCTTGGATGCAAAAGAAAAAATCTACAATTCATTTGAAAAATATGGGCTTACTAAGACTGGGGCTTTCATAATGGAATTATTAATTTGCTCAAAATATATGTAGGCTTCAGGTGTCCACCTCACGTTGTTGTTCTTCTTGAGCATGCTTGTTATATACTTAAGGAGTTCTATGGAATTTGCAATGAATCTACACAAAAAAATTATCTTCCCAAAAAATGATTGAACTTCCTTTTTATTGTGAAGTAAACTAATCTTCGATATAACGCCTACCCTTTTTGGATTGATCTTGACACCATCTTTGGAGACTATATGTCCCAACAATTTTCCTGCTTGCAAAGCAAATAATTATTTCTTGGGGTTTAAATAAAGACCAAACTTCCTACTTTTCAAGAATGTTTGTCTCAAATGTTTTAGGTGTTCTTCATATGACTTGGAGAATACTGTGATGTCGTCCAAATAAATAACTATAAAATTGTCTCTTTCTCCCACAAAAGAAATTCCATAGCCCTTTGAAATGTTACTCCTACATTCATTAATGCAAAGGGAAGTTTATCATGCAAGAATATACCCCATGGTGTGGTGAAAGCAATTTTATCTTTATTTGCTGGATGCATAGCTGTTTGATTATAGATTGAGAAGCCATTCATCATTGATATTATCGAGGTTCCTATCACCTTATACAATAAATGTCCCGTCTTGGGCAATGGGTAATTTTCCTTCAACGAGCATCTATTTAAAGTGCTATGATCCACAGATAACCTTATATCTCCATTCTTATTTTTGATGGGTACCAGATTGGCTACCCACTTGGAGTATTTTAGTGGCACAACAATTTTCCCATCCAATAACGTCTTAATTTCCTTTTCTATTGTTGGCCACAAAATAAGGTTAATTCTCCTAAGCTTTTGCAAAAAAGGATTTGAATTTTCCTTCAACGGTATTCTATGTTATATTATGGACGTATCATAAGGTTTCAAATCTTCATTCCATGCAAAAAAATATTGGAATTTCTTAAATAACTTAACATCTTTGCAGGTGGGTTGCAAAGACTTGGAGAGCCTTACCTTTTGCAGATTCTCTTCAGTGCCTAAATTGTGTTCCTCAACGTTCTCGGGTACCAGTTGGAAAATGGGTCTGGTGGGCACATCATTACGATCAAATATTTGTTCTAAAGAGACAAGTCCTTTTGGGATAAAGTTGTTCTTCATCTATATCACTTTGTGACCTCCAATTTGGTTGAGGAAGTTGAGGTTGTCTTCCTACGATTCTACCTCCTCCTGACCTGTTTCAAGAGTTTGATCTTTGTGACCTATGTTAATGGTTGAAAACTCATCCACTAACGCCAAAAATATCTTTGGTTGTTCATCATCCTTGAAAAACTCTGAGCGCTTGATGTTACTTGGCATAGTGGGCCTGTATCTCATCTCTACTTCATATTTTAGTTTTGGCTCAAGAGGTGGCTTAAATGTACTAGTTGTTGTTGCCAATGCATCTACATGATAATTGTCTTCCCTGTGTACATCTATAATGTTAAATGCATCAAAATAATTTTCAATAATTTCCCATACCGCATTTTGATACAATCTCATTCTTGTGTGTTTGGTAGTGTAAAGGTTCTTTATTTGCAATACTACCAACTTAGAATCACCGAAAATCATTATGTTTTTAACTCCCATCTTCTTCGACGTCTATAAACCTATAATTAATTCCTCATATTCAACGACATTGTTTGTGGCATCGAAGTTTAGTTTAAATGATAAGGGAATGTTTTGGCTTATAGGAGATACTAAAAGCACTCCTTCCCTTGTTCCTTCTTTGGAGCATGCTCCATCTAAAAACAAATCCTGGGTTAAATGTGAATTTTATTGTTGTTCAATCCCAACAGTGGTGGATTTTCTTTTGTCATGGATTTGGGGTTCATGGAAAAGATATAACAACCCATGGACTCTTCTATGACATATACAAGAAAATTCTTGGATCTCTTAGTGTCACTCACAACATATAGGAGTTTAGCTTCCCGTTGATAGGAGGAAAAAGTTCATAGCTGCAACGATTAAGTATTGGCCTGATTAGGGTCCCAATTAGATCCCTATTTGTCTTGTTTGGCTATATACTCTTCAGAACAAAACCATGGTTAAATGAATGCTAAAATTAAGACTAAATTAGGGAAAATATATGATGTAAGTTAATATTTACAATTAACTACAAAAAATATACAAACTTCTCTGTGTGTGTGTATGAAAGTTGTTTGAATAATTTAACAACAGGAGGTGTGGGGGGATAGGGAATCATTCAAACACAATATTAAGTAAAAATACTATGAATGGTTTTATTTAACTAGAATATGGGTCCAGTTAGCCACACATAATGGTTTTTGGGCTCTTTTTCAAAAGCTTATGAACACACACACACACACACACACCCATATATACACGAAGATTTTATAATTTTATTGCAAGCAATTTAACTGAAATTAAATAACATAAATAAACTATCCAAAAAATGAGAGCAACTCATACAACTATATTTTTAATATAAAAAATTGATATCAATGAATAAAGAACATATAATGAAGATGAAATGAATATTTTTTACAATAATATATGCTACGTTTTTTCAAAAGAAATAATCGGTAACACATCCTAATATTCCACAATATTTGACATGCAAATTAAAGAGAAAGAAAAATACCAGAAGTGTCTATTAAGTAATTAAACAGATCACATGATATTAAGCTCATAACTCCAAAACCTAATCAAAATCTGAAACAGTCTTCAAAATTTGAATAAAAAAATACTTGATTTTAGAATAAAAGTCTTAAGTTTCAACAATTTGCAACCCATACTCCAACACAATGGGAGTTTTAAATAAGAAAAGTAAATGAGATAAGATTTGATCTTAGCTAAAGACATAAAATATTCAGGGATTTTCTCTACTAAATGTAATACTAAAAACAAATCTTATCTAATTAAAATATCTTCTTCCTTGGAACTAGTAGGCCATTTCAATCTTCTTCATGAATTTGAGGAGGTGAAGCTTATTCGACTGACATCTTTTTAGGAGCATTCTTTTGGATGTACACAAACCATTCCAGATATTTCTCAGGAATCTGTTGAAGATAGATGGACATGAAATTATCAATATTGAATTGACAAGTAGATAACAAATTTTCATTATACCTCTTTTTGAAGTTATATCTTGTTGAAAATTTAGAGATTAATTTCATTTTCTCAAGAGGAACTTGCAGGAAATTCTAAAAAGTCTGTTCATTTCATGTACCAATTTCCTTTATCTTATTTTCATCTGATACTCTTTGATCTTCAAATTCTTACTGATTAAATGTTACTAGAACTGCTTTCTTGATAGTTTTGGGTGAGATATATCGAATTCATATACTATATCTAGTCCAGAATCCCAAATAGAGTCACAAAGCTTAATTGCATCTTCAATCCTTTAATTTCTTTACAGTTTGAATCCCTCTGGTTTAATGAAACAACCATAAGGTTTTTGTCTTTCTTTAACAGTTTCACAACATTTTTAGGAATGAATTGCTTTTCCCAATCAACAATATACCCAGACTTATTATTAATCATTTATCTTCCTACATTGTTGACTCAATTATATCAGTGAGAGGTGATAATTCCACAAAAAATCTATAAATTTTTATCCATCTATTTATAAAATTTTGGGTGGACTTTCTTTAATCTATGATTTACTTACAAAGCTTGTTCTTTCAATAAAATAACACTTGCAACAAATTCTTGGCTTTGTTTTAATTGTTGTTATAAGGACTCATACTGACACTTATTAGGGAATTGGTTCAAGGTGTAGGAGAGGTTTTTTATAGGGAGATTGATGAATGGGAGCCATGGCCTGTAATGCAAGGACAATGACAAAAACTCTTATTTCAAAATATCATGGTTTCAATGGCATGATTTCTTTGGTGGACGTCAGCGGAGGGGTTGGAATCGCAGTAACAAATCTTCTGAGAGTTTACCCCTCCATCAAATGAATCAACTTCGATCTCCCTCATGTTGTGGCCATTGCTCCTTATCACCAAGGGGAGGAAGCAGGGAAGATGATGTTACATGTCAATTTGTCGCCATGACACTTGATCAATTTATGAGTCTTTTTACCATCCATGAACATGTTTGATTGTACTCCCTTAGAAGTCAAACAACCAAAAATATCTTGAAGGAGATGAGAGATTTGGGAATAATAGCTATCACACCTTGTAAAGTTTCACCTACATTGATTTTCCTATCTTTTCCTACGCATTTGCTAGAATTAACTTTGAGAACAATGCAAAGTTGTGCTCTGTCTGCCACTATAAGCCTGTGCAGGTGAATTCATGAAAGTAAAAATAAAAAGTACATTCTAGAAACATAGTTGGTCGAATATTTCCCAACTGAAAGCTTATAGGTGATGCCTATTCGAATTATAACCCTTAGATGATGCATCTTAATCCCTTTCCTCATGGAAACCTAATCCTTAATTAAGGGATCTCACCCTCCTCTTTTGGATCTGAAACTTCTTCCTCTTGGCCTATAAAATGACTAGAGGGTAGAGGGTTAGAGGAGGTCAGAACTTAGAGAAGATGAAATTATGCTGCTAGTTTGAGATAAGAAAGTTTGTCATATAAGGAGGAGATTGAAGGAATTTTGGAGGAACCTCACGAAATCAAGGCAAAGGTTGTAAGGCTCCTCTTTATCTTTGATTAGTACAAATGAACACTTTCTCCCATTGATTTGTCATATTGGAATGATGAACGATTTATAATTGTTTATGATGTTTATTAAGGCAAATTCAATTTCTAATCTCCTTGATAATTAGGTTAAGTTTTGTTTGGATTATTATATCGCATATTCTTTTGATCCTTTTATGGTTTCTGGTTGTAGATCTTGTCAAGCATTAAGGAGCTTCATCAAGTGACAACAAGGGATCTTCATCGAGCATTTCATGAAACAAGTAAGAGGCTCATCCATTAGCTTTAATTCTTATAATTCAAACAAGTCCAACTTAGGGAAAGAGTCAGTCCAATTGTCTTTCTTGTTTCTAGTTTCCATCAAGGATCTAGGGAGATCGCTCTTATCCGCAAGAAGGATTTGTTCGGTGTAACAAATTGGTGACCATGCTAGGGAATGTTTATGTTCTCTTCCTTTTACTTAGTTGTTCTTTCTGATCCTTTTGGTTTATCTCGACCCAAGTCTTTATGAACTAATGACCTTTCAGATCTGTGTGGTTGATTTCTTGAATTTTTATTTTTTCTTGGGTTTATGAGATCTGCACCATTTTCATTCACCAATAGAGCGTAGTTCTGCACCAGTATTTCCTTAGAAACTGGGAGCATGCACTTTGTTTTGTATTTCTAACCTGCGCAGGCTTTAGGGATTTTTGAAATTTTGGCTTTTGCTTCAACCTAGACCTGAGTTTGATTTTCTGGAAGTGTCATTATCTTTGTTTGGAATGTCTTATGTCTCTTATGAACTCGTTTGAGTGGTTTGTTAATATTTTTTGAAAATTAAGTCTCTTTGAAGAAACTGGTTAAGGTTTTGCCTGGTTGGTTTGTCGACTGATCAAAACAAGATAAGTTGTCCTTCTGCTTGTGATATCCTTATTTTATTCTGTTAACTACACCAGTTAACCTTAATTTTTTGCTTATTATGGTCAAAGTCGTTTTGAATTGTAAATTAAGGTTTCTTGAGATCTAGTGCTTTTGTGAAGAAATTGTTGTCATTTTGTTCGATAAAGGAAATTGGTGCTTTCAATTTTGGGAATTTCTTACAATTACTCTATTGTTATCATTAAATCAAAGCATTCATAGGGAAAATGTATTTTTCCTCAAACTCTCTTGATTGATTTCTGTGTGCTTGAAAGTTTTGAGTGATAAATGATAAAGGGTATTTTTGGTTTATTGATATTTAGGGAAATCTAGAACTTGGTTTATTTTCTGCATTTTCATTGCATTAAGATGGAATTGGTTGTTTTATGAAAGTTGGAAAAGTTGTGAGTTTTGCACTTCATTTCGAAAAAATCAAAGAAACTCTTTCTTTCCTCTAAATAGGATTTCATCGAATTTGAATGTTGCAAATTACATATTTGAGTGCATTAATATTTTGAGTCATGTCATAAGATCATGAGTTTCACCTCCATTATCTATTGAGTAAAGAAAAACTTAATAATACAACGTTAATTAAAATTCATCTAGAATTTTACCTTTTTTAGGGCTCTTGCCACCTACAATAGCTTATGTGTATGGCTTTGGAATAGGGAAGGAAGTAAACTTTCCAAATTTACAAACAAACAATAGAATCTTGAGTTAGGGAGAGAAAATCCAATTATTTCAGTTTTTTCTCTGGGAAGCTCTTCTTGTACGTGAGTGAGATCATGTCGAATTTGGTTAAGTGATCGTACCCACTTTATCAGCCAAGATATAGTGATTTTCACGTATTACAATGGTGCCAAAAGGTACTTGGGGTCACTTGAAAGTAAACCTCCAATTGAACATGTGGAGGAGCCTTCAAGGGGATTGAGTTGTTACTCTGCCCTTGCCTGTACGTCCAATCTACATATGTGCCCCTAGGTAAAATTGTTGTATTTGGTAAAATTAGTGACTATATTCCTGGGGCTCTACCTAAGGTGATGACAGAGGGAATGTCCTGTTGTGCCTAGAACAGACTTTAACTAGACTCGGAATTTTTGGAGGGTAATCTTTGCTCAAGATGGTTTTATATCAAAGTTACTTGCACCAGAATATTTCATTAAGCAGGTTGTCAGGGTAACTAGTTCCAAACACTCATTTCTATAAATATTTTCACCTTGATTGCCGTGACATTGGATCACCAACTAGTAATTATTGATCTCTATGAAGAGTCAGTTTGTATGGTTTGAAATCCTAGATTTTTAGTGTGTGTTACTTTCTGTGTTTCTTTTACTTTTTAGAGACATTAGGTATAATTTAGATATTGTGTGATTTATTAATTTAAAATGTTTCATTGTGGAATAATTACCAAGACAATCACATAGGATACTCGGGGACACCCCTGAGTATACACTAAGTCAGTTAGAAAAGATAAAAGCTGAAAAGTCTAAATCACTGGGATTTAGAACTGTAGCATAAACTAAAACTTATTCTATTATAGACTTTGATATAAAAGGAACTGAACTTAATCAACTGAAAACATCTAATATCTTAGGCCTTGAAGTCAAAAAAATTGAACTTGAACAAGCTTAGAAATTAGAATCACACCCAGGATGAACTGATTTACAAATTATGGAAATCATTCAAATTGAATGAGATACTGGAAACTTTTCAGATACAAATCCAATTTATGAACCAAATATTGACGAACCTGAGTTTGATGTTTCTAAACCTGAATATTATACGCCTGCTACAATGAATATTTTGGATCCTCCACATTCACCGAGTGTGAAACTCGTTATTATTGATAGTCTCCCTCCTAGTCTCATTAGCATCAAAGAAATTGTTTCAGACAAAGAGGATGAATCAATAGTTTCTACCATTGAACCAACAGATATTTCAGATCTTTTGTTTAGATCTCTTCACCCTGACCCTTGGTATTTCATAAACTTGAACTTTTTAGGACAAGGGATTCCATGATACACGACTCCTTACTCTACAGTACCAGGTTTTGAATGGTCGATAATGGCTTGCGGAAGTACCTCATCAGACACATCTATGTTTTCTACTTCTCTGGAGTCAACATTATATGGTGGTTTTCTACCACTTGGATATCACTCTCTTGCTGGAGATTGTTTAGGAGCCTCTTCCTCAAATCAAAATTCAAACATATCAACTGGTGTAATTAATCCTACTAATGAAGGTTTGACATTTGAGCAATTTATTAATATGATTTCTAGTAATGTTGGTAATCCTCAAATCAACCCAACAGGTGGTTATTACCTACCTAGGGGGCAACCATAGTACCCTCCGCCTAGAGGACAACCTTTAGTTGGATCCTACCCTATAACTGGGGGGAAACCCCCTGTCAGAAATTATCTTAATTATGCTCAAATGCCTCAAACCAGTTTTGGTCAACTTGTTATGCCTCAAACCATGATTGGAATGACTTACCTAGGAATGAATACAATTTGGAACACTTCATTAAATCAACAGTCAATTCTAATTGCTTCTCAAGTGCCCATGTATCAGCCTATTCAACCTATTGGACAAACTACACAACAATTACCTTTTCAAGGTATGCCTTTTCAAGTCCAACCATCTAGCCAAGTTAATCCATCGACACCTACCCAACAACCACTCCAACATCCTATCCCGAGTAGTCCCCAAACATCAGTTTAGTTTGATGTACTAAAAATTGTTCAGAATCCAGGTTTAGGTTCACCTTAAACTCCCATTCTAGGATTATCGTAAGTAACTTCCCCACTTACATCACAAGTAACAGTGCAACCACTTGTTCAGTCTATCCCTCAGGTATCTAGTGTTCAAATTATTCCTATAATTTGATCCATACCCCAAATACCTGTCGTACAACATAATTTTCCATATATGCAAGTGTTGTTTCAAGGGAAACCTTTACAAGGTCAACCCTAGAGTTAGTTTGTTCAAGGTCAGCCTTTTCAAAATCAATTTCTCCAAGGCCAACCTTTGCAAAATCAAACCTTTCAAGAACAATTCATTCAAGGTCAAATGGGTTAGAGTCCTTCATTTGGAATCAATTATACCCAGGTCATACATTTCAAGTAATTATGCAATTGGAATATGGTATGACTCGTACTAGACATCTAGGAGGTATGCACATTCCAACTGCTCAGGGTATTCCAGGATATCCTGGGTATCCTCCTCCCGATATAGGACTCGTCCCTCAGGGTTATCAATATGCAACTCAGGATCTTAACTGCTAGTTGCCTTTCATTGCAACTTTGGATTTGCCTGACCTCTCTCTATTAACTAATGATCATCTTCTTTATTTACCATTTTGGCTAGCCATTCCTACTAAGTTTCCTAGTGACATCCCTAAGTTTGAAGGTTAGTCAGGCGAAGACCCATCAAACCATGTTATAACTTATCATCTTGGGTGCATGTCAAATTCATTAATCGATGATTTTATTAGATTATGACTTTTTCAATGAACCTTAACTGGTTTGACAACCAAATGGTATGTATAATTTCCGTGAGCTTCCTTCAGTACATTTAATGCCCTTGCTACAAATTTTTTGACCCATTTTTAGTTACCCAGAAACTGAACTTTTAACCACTTTAAAACAGTCAACGTCAACCCATATCTCATATCAAATTCATGAAGGGAGACGAAGATGTCGTTTGGTAAAAGTTTACATTCCAGACCAGATTTTGGCTAAATGGTTCATAAAATCTCTTTTACCAGTAATAATTGAAGATGTTTCCAAAGGATGTGTTGTAACTAAGGAACAAGTAATTTCTTGTGCTCAATACCTTGATCTTGTTTATACTTAGTCCAACACTTTGTATGAAAAGATCCCAGATTTACATTGCCCTGGTCAAAATAATCCAACCCTTACAAGATCACATGCTGCCGATGGTATGATTGGTTTTGTCAGCCAAAAATCTAAGAATAAAAGGAATAATTCTAAGAAAACTCAGATTTTGGCTCTATTTGATTCACTTGAAGAAGATCCTTCTCCCGAAATTACTTCAGAGATTAACACTATAGAATCATTTATCGACAAAGGCAATCAATCCAGAAGTAAGAAAAATGGAAAGCTACACAAGACACTCATTCTAAGGAGAAATCGAACAATAAAAAATTGTCTGATGAAAAGAAGAAACCTCGTTATCCTTGCCTAATTTGTGATGAAGATCATTACACCAAGGAGTGCCCACATCATACCGAAGTTTCTAAATTTATCAAAGGTTCACCCACTCCTGCTATTTTGAAGGACCCCTTTCCTCCTCAAGACAAAAAAATGGTTTCTCATGACTAATCCTTCTCATCCACATTAGAAAATATCATGATGATGTCTTCCAAAGTGACGCAACAAAGCCGCATCTTTCCCCACAGTATGCAAATAAAATTGCATGTCACCTATGTCCCAATATTAATCACCTGATCCATGGTGAAAACCCTCTATAACCAAGGTTTAATGTTCTTAATTAAACTCCATGCAGAAACATTAGATTTAACTTATCCAAAGTCTAAACTTTAATTAACCTTAGGGCGGAACTATACGACCCTTCAATATCTTTTTTTAATTCTCAATCCTTATAACTTAACCCTTCAGTAATCACCCGCACATATTAATCATACCCCATACCATGGTCTCAGACTTTGGTTAAATTTGAACTTAATCCATAATACATTAAACCCGCTCATTTCTATTATAATTCCCATATAATAGAAATATACCATAAAACTCACTTAACCTTACCTTTATGCCATTCTTCAAATATTTTCACATATATTGATGCTCCTTTTATCGCATTCAATCTGAACCGTTGATTTATCCCATCCGATCCAACACTTGTCCCGTCGTCCGCTCACTTCTTCTGTCTGACTCTTTAGCGCATTAATTCTCCACTATTTATTCCTCCTACTTCAATCCAACAATGTTCGCTTAATCTCGTGCATATTACATGCACGACTGATATTGGACTGAGGGCACGTGAGAAAAGTGGTTTTCTCTTTCCTCTGTGTGCTACATGTCAACCCATAAGGCTAATCGCTTAGAATTCAGAAATATCGTTTATATCCTTGAGCCCGCGCGAGAATTTACTTACCTCCTATGAATACTGCGCCACTATTCAGCTAACATGTGGCTTAATCTGATCCCTTCGCTTCATGACTTTAGTTTGCGTGATAAGATCTCCTCCATCTATCGTACACAATCTCGTTCATTGATCTGACTGATCCAATAGCTCCTGTTCTTTGCTGTTTAATTCTTTCTACCCCGTTGATATTTCATGCGCGACTTGACTGTTCAATGACTTTGCTTCGTTCGATCAATCCATACATTGCATCAAAGACTTTATTTCTTCCTCCTTTTCTTTCTTCGCCTTTATGCAGTTTCTAAGTGTTCTGGACTATTCATCCTTCTCACCTATACAATTCTTTATGCGTCTATCCTTTCTGAAATTATTCAATCACTTTTGATTGCTGTACTCCTCCTATGTTCTTCTGTGGTTTAGGTGTTCTCCAGGGTTTTTGATCTCTGGTTGTTCTGCAACACAACTCCCTCCCGAACTTACTTTTGCGTACTCTTAAACGCTGTCACTCCTAAGCTTCTACTTTTATCCTTCAATTGGATTCAAATGATACAACAATATCCTTCATAATCCACTTCTTCTTTGTGTTCTGCTTTAATTCCACCTGCATACATATACTATGTAGAAGCTCTAATTCACACAAAATTTATCATTCGATTACTCAATCCACACTTACACAATTCAGAATTAAATTCTTTGTATATATATATATATATATATATATAAACAAATGATTACATAATGAATCTCTCTCTTTGGCCTAATTTTATAATTATTAGCCTCTATTTCCCTATCTGCCCGTAGGCTACAATCAAACTCTCTAGCTAACTAACTAGCAACTAGCTAACTAACTAGCAACTAGCTAACTGGCTAACTCTCTTTATGCCTTTTAGGCTTACATTTATACAAAAGGTTCTGTAACCCATTTCAGTTCAGATCCTTAATCTTTTCAACTAAATCCTGGATCGTCTAAGTCCACTTTTGAGTCAACTAATCCCTAAGGATCCTCTCTAGTTCCTCAAATAATGAAACCAATTCCTAATCTAAGATTTACAATTGATTTCAAATCTCTCAAACCATATGGAATCTTAACTAGTCTAAATCTCTCATGTTCTCCAACATTCGAGAACATTTACAATATGCCTCACAATATCTAATTAATTCCTATTCTAAATACTTCTCATTAAAATCACTCAAAACCCTTAATAATTACATTAATTTAATACTTAGGATACCAACTTCCTTAAAACACAAGACCCCCTATGTCTACTAAAATACAATGTTATTTTTGAGCTGAATGCTCCTGCCTCAGACTCCCAAGGTTCAAAACATTCATGATCTCTAGATCATGTGTTCTCATATAATTATAGAAAACCTCCAGGGTCCCAAACTTTAGTTTGTAGTTGGCTGAATGCTCTGCACCTTTGCTGTTATCTTCTGTTTCACCTTCCTCTCCTTGTCAATTAGTTTCAAATTCTGTTTGATCATTCTTCCTGTTGTTGTCAATCTTCTCTATCTGGACTGCTTCATCATTCACTGCCATAATTCTTTAATCTCTATCTCTAGCATATCCTTGGGCTGGTACATACTCTGCCATTTACTTCTACCTCTTTCTCTTTGCTTTAGTTTGTTGCTGTTGTCCACTAGCTATTGCATTTTCACATTCTCTTTCTCTTTCATGATTAATTATTCCTTCATCGAATCCTGATTCTATAGCGTTCTTTCTAGCAACACAATATCACTATTCCATGGATTAAATATTTCCACAGAATCTTCCTCTTCCATCTTTACCTGGATGCTCATTTGTGCCAAATTTTCTCCAGCATCTGCAATAAAACCTGCATTCACAAAATAATTTTTAACATAAAATCATAAGGCCTCAGTGCCTCTTCTTCCTTTGGTAACATTTCAGTATGCTGCTCTGATTTTTCTTCCTCTATTAGCACATCAATATGTTGATTCAACCTCTTTAAAGAATTCTCCAAAGTACTCTCAATATTGGTAGCAAGTCTCTCTTCCACACCATCTGCTTTAATGATGTCTCTCTGCTCTTTTCCACTGTAATGAACTCCTTCTTCTGCAATCACACTATCATACTCTGAGTTTTCCAACAAATATTCCAACAATTCAAGTTCTTTGTTACACTTCATAAGTACTTCATCATCACTTATGATCCTTGCATTTATACACATATTATCAGTTTGAAAATTACAAGGTTCAACAATCTCAATTGTTGCTTAACATATCAACTCTTCAGACTTAATCTCATCTCCTTCTTTCACAATAAATTTTTCCTGTGTTGTAACAACTTCAAACATCAATTCATTACTAAATTATTTCTACTGCAATAATTCATTGCTTTTCTTATTCAAGAGACATTCTCCATCATTCTTTACTTCAGAGTATTTATCTTCTGAATGATACTCTTCCATACTCTTGATAACTTTAAAAGACTGCTCATCCTTTGCAAAACTTGTAATCACATCAAAATTATTAGATTCAGAAAGACAAGGTTTTACATCCTCCTGTTGATCTGCATTATTCCAACAGTTCAGAAAATCATCAATAATTCCTTCTTCAGCAAAGTAAACTTCTTGTTGTCTTGAATTCTCACAATGGTTCATAAGATCTTTCACAGATCTCCAGCCTTCATCTTCACTCAGAACTTCACCTTGTTCTTCTTCACAAATTTAAACTTCTATTCTTAACTCAACTTCTCTGAGTTCTTCAAATCTCAATTGAACACTCATTATCTGTTCAAGCTTCATCAACTCTTCTGCTAACTACATATTCACCTACTGATTTCTCTTTCTTGTAGCCTTTGCCACTTTACTTTCTTCCCCATGACATAACCGTTCTTATAGTCATCCTTATTCATCCGCAAAATCTCCATCAATACCTTAGATGAACTGCAATCTCAGCCTTCTCCCTCTCATATTCTTCTTCACTTAATTGTCTCTGCATGCGTTTTGCCTTGGCACCCTCTTTCTTCACCTTTCTTTTGTTGTCGTCTTCCTTAGAACCTTTACTATGACTATCAATAGTCATCTTCTTCTCTATCTTCATGAGCTCCTCACTCACTTACTATGAGCTGTACTAAAGCCTCTACAACAATAAGTCCTCCCTGCTGCCACTTACCTCTCCAAGATTTCCTTTGTACTTGATCTTTTGGCAAGCACTTGGTTCTCTATCTATGGAATCTCTTTGAGCACCTCTCTCTTCTCCTTCTAGGCTTCAACTCATCTGCACTTTTTAAGAACACAACTGTCCTCTTTATCCAACTTCTATTGGAATTCTTCAAGGTTCCGTGACATTCTGCTTTTATTCAGAAACTCTTACCAGCTTTCTTCATTACTGTTGCTTTTCCTTTGCTGAGATCCTTCTTTTTTCTACAACTTGAATTCTGCAAACACAATCTTCAAACCAAATTAAACCAAAAACATATCATCACACCTTCAAGATCTCTGCATGATCTTGTTCTCCCATTCATCTACACTTTGAATGGATTTTTCTTTGTTTCTTTTCATCTGTAAATTTTGCTACACTTTATCTCTATGTGCCTACTGTTCGTCAGGTTTAAAATCTGATCTCCTTCCACATACCTTCAAAACATAACTCTATTCTAAGTTTTTTTCAAAGAATTTTTACACACAGAATTTCCTTATTCAACTCTAATACCAAATGACACAGCAAACTCTTTCCCCATAGTATGCAAATAAAATTGCATGTCACATGTGTCCCAATATCAATAACCTGATCCATGGTGAAAACCCTCTATAACCAAGGTTTAATGTTCTTATTTAAAATCCATGCGGAAACGTTTGATTTAACTTATCCAAAGTCTAAACTTTAATTAACTTTTGGGTGGAACTATACGACCCTTCAATATCTTTGTTTAATTCTTAATCCTTATAACTTAACCCTGCGGTAATCACCCACGCATATGAACCATACCCCATACTATGGTCTCAGACTTTGGTTAAATTCGAACTTAACTCATAATACATTAAACCCGCTCATTTCTATTATAATTCCCATATAATAGAAATATACCATAAACCTCACTTAACCTTACCTTTCCGCCATTCTTCAAATCTTTGTACATATATCGATGCTCCTTTTATCGTGTTCAATCTGCACCGTTGATCTATCCCTCCGATCCAACAACTTTCGTGTCATCTGCTCACTTCTTCCGACTGACTCTTTAGCGCATTAAATCTCTATTGTTTACTCCTCCTACTTCAATCCAATGGTGATTGCTTAATCTCGCGCAGATTACATGCATGACCGATATTAGACCGAGGGCAAGCGAGAAAAGTGGTGTTCTCTTTCCTTCGTGTGCTATGTGTCAACCCATAAGGCTAATCACGTAGAATTCAGAAATACCGTTTACAACCTTGAGCCCACACGAGAAACTACTTACAACCTATGAATACCATGTCACTATTCAGCTAACATGTGGCTTAATCTGATCCCTTCACTTCATGACTTTAGCTTGCACAATAAGATCTTCGTTGTCTATCACACACAATCTCGTTTGTTGATCTGACTGATCCAACGATTCCTGTTCTTTGTTGTTTAATTATTTCTACATCGTTGATCTTCCATGTGTGACTTGATTGTTCAATGACTTTGCTCCATTCGATCAATCCATACATTGCATCGAAGACTTCATTTCTTCCTCCTTTCCTTTCTTCGTCCTTATGCAGTTTCTCAGTGTTCTGGTCTATTCATCCTTCTCACCTATATGATTCTTTATGCGCCTATCCTTTATGAAATTATTCAATCACTTCTTATTGCTCTACTCCTCCTTTGTTCTTTTGTGGTTTAGGTGTTCTCCAGGGTTTCTGATCTCTAGTTATTCTAGAACACAACTCCCTCCTGAACTTCTACTTCGATCCTTCAATTTCAAACGATCCAACACTACCCTTCATACTCCACTTCTTCTTTCCGTTCTTCTTTAATTCTACCTGCATACATATACTATGCAAAAACTCTAATTCACACACAATTTATCATTCGATTACTCAATCCACACTTACACAATTCAGAATTAAATTCTTTTTATATATATAAACAAATGATTACATAATGAATCTGTCTCTCTCTCCTAATTTTCTAATATGTGGCCTCTATTTCCCTAACTGCTCGTAGGCTACAATCAAACTCTCTAGCTAACTAACTAGAAACTAGCTAAATGGCTAACTCTCTTTATGCCTTTTAGGCTTACATTTATGCAAAAGGTTCTGTAACCCATTTCGGTTAAGATCATTAATCTTTTCAACTAAATCCTGAATCCTCTAAGTCCACTTTTGACTCAACTAATCCCTAAGGATCCTCTCTAGTTCCTCAAATCATGAAACCAATTCCTAATCTAAGATTTACAATTGATTTTCAAATCTCTCAATCCTCATGGAATCTTAACTAGTCTAAATCTCTCATTTTCTCCAACATTCGAGAACATTTACAATATGCCTCACAATATCTAATTAATTCCTATTCTAAATACCTCTCATTAAAATCACTCAAAACCCTTAATAATTACATTAATTTAATACGCAGGAAACCAACTTCCTTAAAACACAAGACCTCCTATGTCTACTAAAATACAATGATATTTCTGAGTCGAATCTTTGGTTTTCACCGAACTATTGTGTGACTTTCCTCATACTGACATAGAAATTGTAGCAAAAGATTCCTTTGCTGATGAATATCTCTTTCTTATTAGTACGTCAGATACATGCTATGGACATATCATTATATATATCCAAAACCAAACTTTTAGACTCGAGTTATCTAAAACTGATCGTCGTCAAATCCGATACCAATCCCAACAACACAATGTTGTTGGTGACACTCTTTATCGTTGTGGTACCGATTCTATATTTTGGCATTGTTTGAATATCTAAGAGGCTAAAAAAGCATTAAATGAATGCCATTCTGGAGCATGTGGAGGTCATATGTCTGGGTATGCTACTACCCAAAATATATTACATGCCGATTATTTTTGGCCTTCAATGTTTAAAGATTGCATTATTGTCCACAAATGCCATAATTTCCAAATCTACGATCGCAAAATGTAAACACCTCCAGTTCCTATTCACCCTATCATAGTTGTCGGTCCTTTTGTTAAATGGGGCATCAATTTTGTCATTTTTAACCCTCACTCGGCCGGGGGGCATGGGTATATTATCGTTGCAGTCGACTAGTTTACGAAATGGGGTGAGGTGATGCCTACATATAAAGACGACAACGGAATTGCAATAGTTTTCTTTTTCAATCATGTGATTGCTCAGTTGGTGTCCCACAGGCTATTGTTACAGACCATGGTAGTAATTTTCATAACTTTATGATGGTTGAAATCTCAGCACAACTTGACCTATGCCATGATAGCTCTACTTCTTACTATCCACAAGATAATAGTAAAGTCGAAGCCCTCAATAATTTTTTAACCAATATGATTAAATGGATAGTTGGTATTTATAAAGGAAACTGGCATTCCATACTCTTTTCAGTGCTGTGGGCTTACCATACTACTCTAAAAACATCGACAAGTTTTACTCCTTTCCAACTTGTTTATGGTTTGGAAGCAATATTACCCATTAAATGTGAAATCCCATCTCTGAAACTAGC
Organism: Pinus taeda; assembly: GCA_000404065.3. NCBI lineage: Eukaryota > Viridiplantae > Streptophyta > Pinopsida > Pinales > Pinaceae > Pinus > Pinus taeda. Next base: position 70,050 of record APFE031515648.1, read on the forward strand.
TATCAAATTACTGCCTTCTACCTCTGCAGGTGAAAAACGTTTTGTACATTTAGCACATTTATATGAAAATCATCATGATGCCACAGTAGCTAGAAAAGCTCACAAAAAATGATTTAGAGCTCAATTTGATCAAAACGTCAATCCTTGTTCATATTCAGAAGGTGACCTAGTCTTGGTTTATGATCAAGCTCATGACAAGTTAGGCGTGGGAAAGTTTGAACCCATCTGGCATGGCCCTTACAACATAAAATGCACATTATCTAAAGGATCCTATGAGATGGTTGATTACAATGGCATTCCTTTAGGAAAGTCCAGAAATGGTCTTTACCAAAAAAATATTATGCATAAAATTTTAGTGGAAATTTGTACATTATTTATCGTTTTTTAGGTGTGTGCGATAGTTAATGTTTTTTACATTTTCTACTACTTGTCCTACTTATCTTGTTTTTCACTTGATTTGTAGATGTCAACATTCTCTCAGACTTACATTGGCTTTGCTGATGGTGCTAGTCGTAGTACTAAGAATTTATATTCCGCAACCTGGGTTATCTATTCACCTAGTGATGAGCTAGTCTCTATTCATGGAATATTCTTAGATCAAACAAAAAATAACATAACATAATATAGCACAACCATTGAGCTATTATCTGATGCCATTAAATTTGGTATTCTACGTTTAATAGTTAGGTTAGATTCGTAGCTTGTAGTATTAAATTTAAACAATGTCTATGCAGTAAGAAGTCCAACAATGTTAAGAATGTTTTTACGGGTCCATCTTTTGGAAAGGCAATTTGATTATATCGAATTTCAACACATTCCGAGATATTTAAACACATTGACAGATGATTTGGAGGATGCATTAGCTAATTATGTGTTAAATAGACATTTGCAACATTTGTAAATTAAAACAATATTCATTCATATTGATTAAGATAAACTATAGTCAAAAGTAGTATTTGTTCATTAAAATAGAGTTTTCATAGAAGTGTGTCTATAAAATATGTCATCCGAGGACATAAGGCCTCGTGGCCTTTATTTCCTGAATATGTTGGCACCAAAAATAAAAAATGAGGTCCTAGAAACTAGAATAACTAAGCATGATGATGCTCATGATAACAAACGACAACACGAATAACTCGGCATAGTAAATGTCTAAGTGGCTTTGGAACCCCAATTGCATGTCTCCGATATTGGAGAGGAATGCTATCCGTCTATTCTCTGGGATATCCAAAGTCAACCTCTCTAGGTTGTGTTCCAACTTTGTCAAAATCTCTACTACCTTTGGATTAGCTGTCGCAGCTGCTATAGGCTGCTCGCCTCGTCTATCAAATCACCTCAACCCTGCTGGTTGGTTTAGGCCCACATCTACACATGCATTTCAGATAATTAGCCTTTGAAGACAAAAAACACATACAAATTTAGATATTGAAAACATGTCAAAATGAGAAATTCTCACCTAGGTCACCCCACTGAGCTCCAACTGGAAGAAGGATACTAGGATCACCTCTGTAACCCATATCGACATATGGGAAGTCCTCGATCGAAACAATTTGTTGGCCTAAATAGTCAAAAAACTCAGGAGTATACTTCACTACCGATCCATCGCCTCCATGATGTGCCATCAATGCAACCCACCTCATCATACGTGGATCCCTAGGTTCCCCCTCATATGCTAGAATATGCTATGTCTGGAGAAGAGTAATGCTCTCTAGGGGGAAAGCAATAAGAATGGAGCCATAACCGAAGTTCTTTAGTTTCCCATTCTCGCATATAGTCAGTTGTCCCTTCATGTTTATAACCATTGCCTCATGCCAATTGAACATCGTGGATTCCCAACATTCCACGATAGTCTGCATTTGTGCTCGTGTGGCTAAATGAAGGGCAGTGCTACAACACAACTTGCTAACATTGAAAGTAACGGCCCTTAGGGGCAAGAGCTCGATATTCTAAATATCAATTCTGCCATCCTTGGGTGGTGCACCTCTACAAAAGTGCCATAGATACCCATTTGTAGTATCTCCTCTTGTCCTCTGTTCAAATAATGAAATATTAGATCGCCAACGAGAAATCCCAATCAAGAAATATACATCATCGACATCAATGGTAACGTGATGATCTTCGATCACGAAACATTGTTCCCGGACATTCCAGGTTCTTACAAGCCATGTCATTAGATCTACCTAAGTTTTCATTCTAGGAATGAGCTAGTATTTTAGGGGGCCACAAGTTCTTAGAGCTTGCATGGTAGCTGGATCTGTCAAACCTGCCAAATCATTGGATTCATGCTCTCTTTCCCTCCACTCCATTTTGAGAAATCAATTAACCTGAAATGATCATTTAAAAAAGTTTAGAATCAATTTTAAGGTCGATCTCATATTTTTTGGGGTCCAAATCTTTCATTTTTAAAACCCTTGCCACATGCGCTACCGCTCTTTTACAGATAGAGCACAACTGCATGGATTTTTCAAAAGGTATCCACACAGGCCGTGATTTTCCATATGGAAAATTTTACCCGACCACGCGGGCCCAATTGAAGGAAATCAATGCAGGGCCGAGGGTGCATTTTTTGATAAATCCTTGCCCCAAAAAATTAACTGAAAGCTTGAAATGGAAATTTAAACAAATGAAAAGTTAAGTTAGGAAGAGATCTTCTACTTGGAAGAAGTAGTTTGCGATTTCGTCCACTGGTTAGCTCAAAATGAGTCCTAAAGGTCTGGTGGTAAAAAACTCCTTTCTTTGCTCTCAAAAGGTAAAAATGCAAAGGGTGAGAAATACTTTTCTTTTTCCACTTTTTATAGGATTTTTGAGCTAAAAATAAATATTATTTTTATATTTAAGACTTTTAGAGGGAAAATTTTATATTTTTGAGTAGTTATAATGATTTATTGCGTTTAAATGTGCATGATAGGTTACAAATTGAGAATAAATCATTTTGACTATTGAGTAGACTTTTATCACTTTTCATGCTCTTAAAAAATTACGAAAGGTGAAAATTATAGAGTCCTCTTTTAAGCTCTTTTCAAGCACTTTAAAAATGAAAATATTGTTGAGTAATTGTTTGTTCGAACTCGTAAAAGTAAATGAACAACCTTCCACTCAGTATAAATTTACCCCTTTTATGGGCTGAGTTAGAACTATTTACAAAAAAGGTATATGTTGAATGAACATGGTCAATAGAGTTCTCTCTTGTATTATTTGATCCTTTTTCGAACTTGAGGGACTAAAAATTACGAAAAAGAACTTGATGGAGTCTACTTATGTTTTTTTTTGTGACTCTCTAAAACTTAAAAACATCGAGCTTTACTTTCTTTGGGCTTATTAAAATTTTAAGGTAAAAGAGCTAAAGTATTTTCCTTTTTGTGTCTTTTTCAAAATCTTTAAAGGAAAATGACATCGAGTTACTCCTTTATTGGACTCGTAAAAACTAAACAATATAGGACTCGTTAAGCATAATGAGGCTGAACCATTCCTTTTTAGGGTTCATTAAAAATACTTCGATGGACTCATCTAAAGGATGAGCTTACAGTCCAAGCATATGTTATCGTCCTCACACTTGTAAAAAAAATAAAGAGGTAGTTTCCAGTTATAGTGGGGGAAAATTGGGAAAAGGTGTCCACTTTACATTTCATTTCCAAAGGTAGCATGTCACTCTTGAACACAACACTTCGTCACATTCATGTTTGGGTTGGGAAATCCATTTTTCTTATAATTAAATGAATCTCATTGAAGGTATTCATGGTTTTGGGTATTATCGTTAAGTCAAATGCTGCCAAAAAATCAATTGTCATGTCGTTATTTGTTCAAGAGAAGTTCAACCTCAGTTCAATTTCCTTTGCAAATTTTAGCCTTCAATCGTGTCTGCCATCCTTGAGTCAGTCCTTGCAAACTATTTTCAAACTTGACATTGTGTTTCATGTTGTAGGTAAATTATATGGACCTTAATGCGACTCTCCAACTTATTAAAAAAAACTTTTCTCACATTTCTTTACATATTTTATTATATTTTGCTTAGTGAGAAGGGTAAAGATGAGATGTTATGTCATGTGGCCTAATGTGCATTAATTGGAGGATTTGGAGTAGTTTTTGGCTAATTTAAGTGCAAGAAATCGAAGTAGACAAGCAAGAGGGATTTTAGGAGATTGGATCTCCCTCCTTAACTCCTAAATCACCCTAATATTCCTCTACCATATCTCATTAGCTCAGAGTTACAAGCCACCAAGCCCACTGAGGTCATTGGCAGCCAAGCCAGTGATAGTTTAAGACAAGTTAATCTCAAGTTTGGGAGCCAAGCCTCCCTAATTTTACGAAAAGTTGTTGGTAGATTTAGTTGTATAAATAAGAAATCCTAGGGCCTCATTAGGATTGAATTTTTTGTTGTTGTAGCCAAGAGGCATTTTCGAGCTAAGACATTGTGATTGATTACTCTTATGTATTATTTACATTTTGATGAGAATGAGAATCATTCCCTTGATCCAATATTGAGCTCACTTAGAGGGCTGAAGCTCTTGGGTTAGGGCCCAACCATAGCAACAGAGGTTCATCTTTTTGTATATGTATGCTTAGATTACATTCATAGTTAGCTGCTAAAGTGATTTCTGTTTTGTTTAATTTGCAAGTATTTGGATGATTACTTAGTGAGCAAATAGATTAGTGGTACAATAGCAAAAGTAAAAACTTTAGAAAAGCTTGTGGTAGTGGCCTCTGCCTCATCTCCCTTATGGGATCATGGTTTGAGGGTCCCATTCTCACAACCCAAAAACAAATTTATTGTTTGATCATTGTATAACTTAGGATTTCTTGTTGAATAGATCATTGTTTCTCAATTCCTTAGAAGTACCTGCAATTGTCATTTTGGTTTCTTGAGTTTTATATGGTTTAGAAGTACTTCCATTCATAGAGTTAGCCATTAGCCATTAATAACTATGTTTTTCCTAAACTCAACTCATATTTTCCATATATAAATGAAGTTGTGCATAAATGAAGAAAATAATGTATGTTGTTGAAGTAGTTTTTAATTTGCAGGGAGACCTCATCTTACCAATATCATCTAAGTCTTATCCACCTATGCTACGAATGTCCACCAAACCCTAATCCAAATTTCTATTTTGTAGCGTAATGGACATCTTCCTTGAGTAATTCCAACCATCTTGAAGACTTGGGCTAAGCCTTGGGTAGTGTGCACCTCCTATGTGCCTTATTCCCCCATCAGAAACATTTCCCTCACTTTATTCTACCTTCCCTACCTCCCCATAGTTTTCAGCTTGTTTCCTGTAGTAAAATAGGGCATCTTGTAGTAGAACAAGGACATCTTGTAGTACTACAGGAAACCCTGTAGCAGTCTATTTTAAGCCCGAAGTGAGCAGAAATGATCATCTAAGATTTAGGTTATGCCTCCACTTGGATTCCATACCCTGAACGCCATTTTGGAACCGTTTCTCCATACCTATCTTCCATACCAAAGATCAATTTGGTTCAATTAGATTTTACATTCATAAAATTGAAAATAAAAAATGATTTTCTGCAATTTCTAGTAAGTACATGCATGCAACAATCATAATAGTTTTAGGATAATTTCCATGTTTATTTAGTATGGATAACTAGATCTTAGATGCAAGGTTAAGTTAGGTCTCTTTTTTAAGAAATATGTGTAGATGCTTAGCTAGATGATTTCATGCCAATTTATAGCACTTTCCAATTCGTCACTTTCATTTCCTACACCATGGCTGAAAATAGAAATGGGATTGAAAACAGAGATGGATCTGAAAACATAACTAAGGGTGCTTTTCCCATCAGAGAAACTAATGGAGATTCTAGGATGAAAAACATAATCCCTTATGCCCTTCCTCACTTCCATGGCTTAACCTCAGAGGACACATATACCATTTTGTTTGAGTTTGCTGTCATCTATAGAACTTATGATTATACCTCTAATGACCAGAAGTTGAAATTGTTCCCATCCACCCTCAAATATGAATCCATGCGCTGGTTCATGGGTTTACCTAGGGACATCATCACTACCTGGGCTCAAATGCAGCAAGCCTTCAACAATAAGTACATGAATTATTGCAGGTCCAAAGATACCAAAGATGAAATATTTAGAATGGACTTAGGACATAATGAGTCTTTGGATGTTTATGAGGAAAGGTTCCAACTCAGCTACAAAAGGGCCAGATGTACCCTCGATCCTAAATCACTCAAGATATTCCTAGAAACCCTAAACATGCTATCAAGAGGGGACATATACTAGTTATCCTATGATGATATCAAGACAGTTTTCAAAAACCATTCTAAGGCAGCTAGAAAGAAGGGTAGGGCTAGTCAAGCTTTGGCCAGTTCATCCTCTTCCAACACATCCATCAAAAGTGAAATTGGGAACATGTTGGAAGACTTCAAGAGTGAAATTTTTCATACACTTTCTCTGCAAATGGACACCATGTAGATTAAGAGGAAGCAAGAGGAAGTAGAAAAAGCCTTAGCTGTCTTTTTCCCTAGATGCACTTAAAGGAACCCTAGAAATGAATGTCCATTTAATATTATAGAGATCTGTTCGTTCTGTGAGGAGAACCACTCCACAGAAAAGTGCCCTTCTCTGCTTGTATTGAAAGCTATGTATCAAGGAACTAAAGGGGTGACTGAACAACTATGCTATATCAACCAAATAAGGCATGAAGGACCTTTATCATACCATCAAGTCATGCAAGGGGCATCCTATTCATATTACAACCCTAACCAGAATGCATCCATTCCCCCTTGGTGTCCTCGTGCTCATCCTTCATGGTCTACACCTTCTCCCTAGTATTTTTCACCTCAATACCATTCCCAACCTGCCAATCAATCATTTCAACCATATGCTCCTCCACAACCTTAGTGGAATACACCATCCCAAGGGTGGATGCCCCATACAACCAATCTCTAGCCTTATTGCCTCCACCTCCATCTCAACCACAACTCCTTCACCCTGCTCCACCTAAGAAACCTCAGATGCCTGCTCAACCAAATCCAAACCCGAACAACAAAAAAACACATCAGGTCTATAGTGGGGAAACATCTTACCTTGCATATGATGTGGAAATTCAAGAAATCAACATCAGGTCTAGAAGAGTGCTTCTAGATAATCAACTCCATATGCACCTGAGGAGATTGAAGAGGAAAAGGAGGAGAGTGTTCCTCAAGCCAATCCACCTCCTTTTCGTGAGAGATTAATCCATCTTATCCAACACACTCCAGAAGAGACTGAACTTCTGGGTGAATTGAAAAACTTAGATGTTAAAATCTCACACCTTGAAGATATCAAGGTTGTCCCCATCTACAACAAGTTAATCAAGGAGAAATGCTTCAAACATCTTAGGAGGCGAAAGCAATACACCCCTACCATTAATGTCATTGGACAATTGTCTGACTTAATTTTGGGGCGAGTGATTTTCCCGAAGTATCTAGATCCTGGAATTCCCATGGTAGATGTGAACATCGATGGTATCATTGTCCCCTATACCTTGATTGATATTGGGTATTCCATCAATGTGATTACTAAGGAGACCATGCTTAAACTAAATCTGCAAGGATCATTAAGGAAGACCACAACAATCTTACAACTTGCAGACAAATCCATAGTAGCTCCTGAGGGAGTTGTTGAGGATGTGATGGTCTCCATTGATTCCTGGGAATACCTTGTTGACTTCTTAGTTATACAACCTAAGACCAAGTTCAATGGTTATCCTCTCATCCTTGGAAAGCCACGGTTAGCCACTGTTAATGCTTACATAAGTTGCAGGGTTGGGAATATGACCATTAAAAATGGGCATTCGTCCAAACAATTAGTCTTATACCCTCATTCTCAACCATATCTAGAGAATTACTTACCTTTATGGTTAGAAGAGGAGGATGAATATGAAGTCTACTCTTTCCCAATCTGTACCCTAGATGCTATTATAGGAGGGGGCAACTTGATAAAGAAGAGATGATTGAGAAAATCCTCCAGAATCAATCCCCCAACACCATGTCTCTTGAGGAGTCAGTAAAGAAAGCTAAAGATAACCCTTGGAATGATTTGTGCCTAGCTAACTCAAGTCCTATTCATGTCAAGATGATAGAATTTGGTCCAGAAAGAACATTGAAAATCAACTCCTCTCTCTCTGCAAATCAGGAAAATGAGTTATGTGACATGCTAAGAGAGCATATGGATGCCTTTGCGTGGAGTTATAAGGAAATGAAGTGAGTGTACCCTTCGGTGTGTACTCACCACATTTATATCAAGGAAGGTTGTAAGCGAGTGCACTAACCTCAGAGGAGAATGAACCCAACCCTCAAAGATATAGTTAAAGAAGAATTGCAGAACTTGTTGGATGCAGGGTTCATTTAGCCCATCTCAGATAGTGAGTGGGTGTCTCCTCTGGTTCTAGTCCCAAAGAAGAATGGGAAGTGGAGGATATGTGTGGACTATGGAGATCTAAACAAATCCATAAAAAAATACCATTTCCCTCTACCTTTCATTGACCAAGTATTAGCTGGTCTAGTAGGAAAGAAGTTATTCTCTTTCCTGGATGGATTCAGTGGTGACAATCAGATCCAGATCAACCCAGAGGACCAAGATAGAACCACCTTCACCTATCCTTGGGTTACCTTTTCTTATAGGGTCCTTCCTTTTGGATTGTGCAATGCCCTTACTACTTTTCAGAGGGCTTGCAGAGCTAGTCCATGACTATGTGGAAATTTTTATGGATGATTTCACCCCCTATGGGTGCGATTTCCTAGAGGCTCTCTCTAACTTGGGAAAAGTATTAAAAAAATGCTTTGAAATTAACTTATCCCTTAGTCCTGAGAACTGTGAGTTCTTAATGAATGTAGGGACAGTTCTAGGTCACTCAATACCCCAAGAAGGACTGCAAGTGGACCAAAATAAAATTTCTATCATAAAGAGGGTCACTACTCCTCAGAAGCAGAGGGATGTCAGAAGTTTCTCAGGCTTAGCTAGATACTACGAGAGATTCATAAAGGACTTTAGCAAAGTAGCCGCACCTTTGTTTGGACTATTGGCCAAGGACTCCGAATTTTTATGGTCAAAAAGCTACCAAGAGGCCCTAGAAACCCTAAAGGACAAGTTGACTACTACACCTATACTCCGAGGCCCAAACTAGGCTCTTCCTTTCCAAATCCATGTTGATGCCTCTAAAAAATCTATAGGAGTAGCTCTAGGATAGATAGATGACAAGTTACCTTATGCCAATTACTTCATGAACAAAAATTTGCCCAAGGTTGAATTGAACTATACTGTCATTGAAAAAGAGCTCCTAGCTATTGTCCATTCCCTGAATAAATTTAGACATTACATCACTGGTTACCAGACCTTTGTACATAATGACCATGCTGCTATTAAATATTTGATGAACAAGCATGATGCAATTTCCAAAATTATTAGATGGTTTCTTTTGTTACAACAATTTGATCTAACTATCATTAATAATTATGGTAGAGAAAATGTAGTTGCATTTTTTTTATCTAGTCTGGATTTGCCTGCAGGTGAGGAAGGAATGGTTGATGATCAACTTCAAGATGAGATGTTATTCGCTATTTTATTTATCTCTTCGTGATTTGCTAACATAGCCACTACTTAGTGGTTACACAGTTCCCTCCAAATTTGTCCTCCAAGGAAAAGAGTAGAACTATAACAAAAAGCACACCATTCACTTGGATTGGGGGAAATCTCTTCAAGCTAGGCCCATATCAAATTTTGAGAAGAAGTGTTAGGGAGGAGGAATATTTTGACATCCTTATATCTTGTCATGATGGGCCTTATGGAGGTTAATTTGCAGCCAAGAGGACAACCTTCAAGGTACTAGAAGCTCTCTACTAGTGGCCCACTCTCCACAAATATGCAAGAAGATATGCCAGTTGATGTGACTAGTGCCAAAGAATGGGGAAACTTACTCCCGGGGATGAAATTCCTTTGAAACCTCAAGTGACTCCTGAGCCATTTGAGAAGTGGGGCATGGATTTCCCTGGGCCCATTGATACACCATCAAGGCAGAAAAAGTACATAATTATGTGCACTGACTACTTGATAAATTGGGTTGAAACCAAGTCTATCAAGGTAGCAACAGAAGATAAAGTGGATGAGTTCTTAAGGGAGAATGTGTTTTACAAGTTTGGGTGTCCTAGAGAGCTAGTCACTAATCAGACCACTCAATTCACCTCACACTTGATTGAGAATCTGTTGAGTCAGCATAAGATCAACCACAGGAATTCAACTTCTTACCATCCTCATGCCAATGGACAAGTAGAGGTTACTAACAGAGCATTGAAAAATATTCTCACAAAGGCGGTGAGAAGCATCAGGAAAGATTGGGCTGACAGACCAGTGGAGGCCACTTGGGCCTATAATACAACTTGGAAGACAACCATTGGCTTCACCCCTTATGATTTAGTCTACGGGAAGAAGGCTCTGCTCTCCATTGACTTTGAGTACAACAATTTGAGAATGGCAACACAATGGGATTTGGATGCTACAAGGGCACAACAAGAGAGGCTACTTCAACTCAATGGGTTAGATGAATTCAGGATGTAGGTCCTCCTACACACAGAGGTGACTCAAGTACAAAGAATGGTTTGGCATGACAAAAACATCAAAGACAAAGTTTTTTAAGAGGGTGATTAGGCTCTACTATATGACTCCAGGTTTAAGGATTTTAAAGGCAAATTGATGACCAGATGGCTGGGCCCATATGTGATAGGAAAGTTCCATGACAATGGGGGTGTTCAGATAAGAACCATTGATGAAGAAGGTATCCATTTGCTTTTCAACGATTATAGATTGAAAGCCTACAAAATACCTTTGTCAAAGGAAGAGTTTGTCAGTACTGTCATTAAGGAAGTGAATGTGATTGGAAGCGTATCGACTTCCAACTCACCGAGTCCTTGAAGACTATTTCATTTCTGAAGATAAAATGAAAAAAAGAGAAAAAAACAATAAGGGACCTAGGTGAAAACCTCCATGAGGCAATTGAGGCCAACTTTTGGGTTGAAAACATCCTTGAGACAACCTAAGAGTGAAAAAAGGAATATAAAATATCCCTGGGTGAAAACCTCCCTTGATGCGCCTAGGGCAGGAAAATAGGTTGAAAACCTTCTTTGAGGTGATTTGTGTGTCTTTAAAAAAAAAAAGAAAAAAAGAAAATGTTATGGTAGGGTCCTCAAACCTACCCACTAATAAAATTCTGTGATTTTTGCATGTTTTCAAGGCAATAAAGACACCAAGTTCAGAGGGAAGCAAGACAAGAAACACCCCATTATTCCTTCATTCACTTCATATCTCCCATGCCTACCATGTCTCTAGAATCCATCCTCATTTCCCAACATCAAAAACTAGGTTGTAGGCAATTTTCTGACTTCTACAGGATTTCTTGTAGTTACTACAGGAGTTTCCTGTAGTACTACAGGATGTCCTAAAACTCTATAGGAATGGAATTTCGGTTGAGAAATGATGATGCAGGCCTGTTCTAGGTTGAAAGTGGGGACCATTAATATCACCACATATCACCCAACACCAACTCATGACCATGCCATCCTCTATGTCCATAAAAAACCACTAAAAAACAAAGATATATATATATATAATTATATATATATATATATATATATATATATATATATATATATAATATATTATATAAATAAAGGAAAAAGAAAAAAAACCACAGAAAATTCCAAGGGCCATACCATCAGTGGTCTCACTAACCTACCCTCCATCTCCCCCATTTCCACCCTTTCCACTCCTACCTCACCATCTTTTCCTCCTCCAAGTGAAAAAAAACACAAAAGAATTATGAAAGAGGTAGCTACAAGATTTCCTGTAGTACTACAGGAAACCCTGTCGCGACTTGTGTTATGACAACAACAGTCTCCATGTCTCCTCCTTTAGCATCTATGCAGAGAAAGAGTATCAACACCCCTGCTAGAACTATGACACATATCTAGAGCTCAACAACAATAGAAGAGGCCAATCACCTGCACAACACAACAAAGAAGACAAACATATCAGTTGGGAAAAATCAACAAGACAAGAGCCAAGGAAAAAATGTACCTGAACAAGAAGAAGCACAATAGAGCCACCCTTTAGCATGCATCGACCAAGCAAAGGAAGGCACATGTATGGAACCTTATCCACACTCTTTCCTAAGTACGAATATGATAAAGGTGTAGGAATATGAAAAAGTTTATTTTATAAGCTGAAGGTGGCTAGTTAACTTGGCCACCCTCAACTTGAAAACAAAAAGTAAACTCCTAGTCAACAGGCCACATGGGAAGGTCAAATCAAAGTAAATAAGTCGAAAAGGTGGTCGAGTTGACTTGTACAAGAGTGGGTGATGATTATGAGGGAAGGCTACATGATAACTAATGGTGGGCCAACTGTCCAAAATGGGAAATCACGTACACTACCATCCAACACATTGATCCAAGGAACCAACCCTAAATAGCAATCATTCCTAACTTTCATGCACACAATGCTTATTTCAAGATTAAGAGAACCAGGACCACTTGGAAGAGCCATTGAAGAAGCAAACTAGTTTTGACCATCCTATAGGGAACACCTACAGGAAACACAATGAACTACAAGAAACAATAGGAATTGTCAAAAAACTCCGCAAGGGCTTGCCTAGGGCCCAATTATTCAAAAATTCTCCTCACCCAAGGCATCACAGTGAAAGGTATGAATTGTGTGGGCATAAAGAGAGAATTGTAGCCACCCTCCTAAACTCTAAACCCATAGTCACCTTGGAAATCTCTAGAGCTAGGCCACTAAACTACCTACAGTCAGCTTGCCAGAGAGGAGAAAATGACAGGAGGTTTCAACAGAAGGGAGCCCACAGAGACATCCAGGATACACCTTCATCCCCCAGTGGTAGATATATTTAGAAGGCATCAATGGTTGGGATTATTTGAGTTGCTTAGAGGATATGATGACAATGTAGCTCGAGAGTTTGCCATGTCACTCACCCCTCATGCTAGAGTCAATACTACTTTTGTGGTAAGAGGATTGTTAGTAACAATTACCCCTGAAATCATTAGCGAAATCACTACGCTTCTTCTATGCATGCAATGGAGAAAGGAGGATAAAGATAGAAACACTTATGCTAAGAAGAAATTTTTCTTGAGATATGAAGAGCCAATTGAGGATAAAAATGGGATTAGAAGGGAGAGCCTTCCTTATCCTTAGGATGAAGTAAGCTATCTCATTCTCAAATATATTTCTTTTGAAGGAAGGCTCATTATAATCTATGTTTACCAATTTAGACTCCTTCATGAGCTGATATTTTGAGAGGAGTTACCCCTTAAGAGAAGACTTTGTGTGCCCTACTTCTTTTTGCAATCAATAATAGACATTACTATAAAAGGAAAACATCAACAACTGACACATCATGGACTAATCAAGCTCATACTAGAATATTCCTCTAGCCAGTTAAGAGTCCCTATTCTATGGTCCAAATTTAGGGACATGGACAGGGAGGCTGTAATTGAAGCAATTGTATATGAGAGGGACCCAACCTCTAGTGGTGAGAAGGAAGAAGAAGAACTTGAAGAAGAAGAAGAAGAACTAGAGGAAGAAGAGGAGGCAAAGACAAATAAAACAGAGGAAGAAGATGAAGGAGAAAATAACAGCGAGGAAGAAGAATAGAAGGATGAGGCATGCGCTGAAAAACATACCAAGGAAGGGGAGGAATCTCCAAGAGTGTCTCCTGAACCCACAAAGAAGGAGGCAACTGTTGCCTTGACTACCCTAAGCATACCCATAAAATCAATAGGAAAAAGGTAGACACAGACTATCCTATATTTCAAAAAAAGGAGGAGCATTAGGATCAAATAGGGGAGACCACAGACACCTACCAAGGCTCCTATCATCATTGAAGACTCACAAAAAGGATAAGAAAAACTAGTCTCCCCAGAAATGAATGGTGAAGAGGGCACACCAAAACAAGCTTCCCCAGAGTCGGAAATCACATATGTTAGGAGGCTTGTCACTAGGTCAGCCTCAACAAAGAAAATCAAAGAACCTTTGACCCCATTTAAGAGAGGAAAAATCCTCCTGTAGGAAACAAAGACAATCCTACAGGAAAATCTGTCACCATTACAGGAAACACAAAAAAAGTAGTAGGAAGGACAACAAGGACAAAGGAAAGGAAAGGAAGCATCAAAACAAGTGTTGGCTTGTTGGGGCTTGACCCAGGTTCAGAGATGATTTAGCCAAACAAATCCCGGTACTACTGGCCCTTTCGGTAACAGTTCACGGAGCACGGACTGAGGTCGCACACAAAGTAGTATGGGAGGGTGCTAGAACTAGGTTTCCACACCCTAGGGGTGTCTGATGGTATCCACGTTGTCTGTGCTCTGACCTTATGCACACGTCGCTATGAACACTTATCAGTACCTCACATCCCGCGATGCTGCCCTCGCATAGCCCTACTCAGGGCCCGAACAATGTTATTAACCAAATCCTTACTAGTAACCTGATATTAGTTGATCAACTTAGCTTATTTGTATGTGTTTAGATATACTTAATAATGTTTAGCATTCATACTAGCGCGTGTAATAAATAAAACAATATAATTTCAGAAGTTATCAACCATATAATAATTCAAATAGATACACAAGATTGGGAATCAAATTTCTCTTTATTATCTCCTTCTCTGGTTACAGACTCAATTCTACCCTGTGCACTCAGCTTCAGGGGTTTGCGCACTCAACTGCAGACTCTACTAGGTATCTATGCACTCAGCTGCAGAGCCTCTTCCTACTACTACGACCCAAGGTATTTAGACTCTTACTCTATGCTCGCTATCTTCTAGACTCCATCTGTTTTCTCCATCTATCTATATTTTTTTTTACAGCTTAGAGCCTCGCTCTATTTATACAATCCCATGGTCCTCAGACCATGGTTAGGCCAACACTACATTCAAAACTTAGGGCGGAAAACCTTATGACTCTAACATACAATTCGTGCTCTGCACCTGCAATTCGCGGAGTTTTTACAATAATACCAACTCAAAACTTGGGCTTTAAGCCCCAAAACATGTCATGGGGGGATTCCATGCCCAACAACCCCCCAAGATAAACATCATGACTCGTCCTTGAGTCACTCTGTTGGCATGGTGATCTTGGTGCGGAGTCCCTCCAACTGGTCTTGAACGATCTTGATGTCGGTAGCACACTGAGCTGTTGTTTTCTAAACTTGCTGCACTCTGTCTTCCGAAACCTCTGCGTTTGGGGTACTGCCCTACATCTATGCATGCAGCTCCTAAATCTGCATGAGATTTCCTTCAATATTAGTCATGATTGTGAAGGCTTCGTCAATCCATGGTTGGACGCGAGCTTTGAGAACTGCTTCCTTGTGGCGTGTCACATCCACTTGCTCCTTTAATGCCTTGGATTGCTGCATCCTTGCAAGCCGCTGAGTAAGGACTACTGTCTGTGCAGTCCCTCTAATGTTGTCATATTGTTGTTGGAGTTCGTGTGCCTCGGTCTCCAACTTCTAGATGTTGGGGTCCTCCTGCATCATCGTGAGTGTTAGCCTCCTGCTGCAGCAGGTTACTCATATTTCATGGTGGGCATTTTTACAAGCCAAATATGTCATACTTTGCATGCTGCAATGCTCCATATTTGCTAACAGTCACCAAAGAAGGAGGCCATGAAAGAAAGCTACTCAAATTTCATTTGCTGCATTCCAATTCTGAAGAGTTATTTCATTTTTTGTAAAATTTTCAGCTGAAGGGAGATCCAAACAACTTAATCTTGGTCTCCCTAGGTTTCAATTTCCTGTTTTAGAATATAGAGAATGAATAATCTGTCCAAATAGCTTAATCTTGGCAGATTCTTAGATAGGTAGAGAATCAAAGGAGCCCAACTGCTTAATCTGGGCCCTTGGAAGGAATAAGTGTAGATGTAGATAGGAAGACATGAAAAGAAAAAGTGGAAAAGCTGGGTCTGCAAGTCCAAGTGCACCCAAACCAAAAAGAAGAAAAAATCTTAGGTAAATAGGCTGGGTAGGTAATTTTGAGGTTGTAGAATGTTGATTTGTGATTAATTCCACATTTTCAAGTATTACACTCATACAGATCACAGTCAACATGCAGTTCCCATTTGAAGGACTTCAAGCGAGGCATGACTAACATCCCCTTCTTCCTCTTCCCTAAATCACTTACTAACTTCCCCTAAAGAGGTCAAGATCTGCTTGATATCTCTTAGTTTATCATTTTCCATATCATTTGACTTGGTAAAGACCTGCTTTATCCAAGGAGGGTACATATTTTCTCTGCAAAGTCCTATCTCCCCTTTGAAGCCTAAGATCTCTGAGACTTAGCGCTCTTCTTGTCATTTTCATATTAACCACTGACATTATTATTTAACTCCCTATCTATTTTCCCTTCCCCCTATTAAAACTATGTTAATAGCTCCCCTATGTAAATATCCCCTCCCCCTGGTTGAAACATAAAAATAAACATCCCTTGGGAATTACTAAGTCACCTGGACCTTAGTAACAACCCTCATCTCTGCATAATTCCCCTTCCCTAGTGTTTGGACTCCTTCCAAAACACAAAAACCCCTCTCTGAATGCATTAACCAACCCCCCCGCCCATTTCTTTGGAAATTATTAAGTTTTGATTAATAATTAAACAAAGCGCCGAAACAGCACACCATTTCCTAAAGTCTAAACCCACCTGCGTTGCGAAAAATTAAAAATTAACGCGCGGGCACTTATACTAAAATACGTGCTTCTTCGCCTCCCGTTCACCATCCAATCGCCTCCCCTAGATCCGACGGCCCTCGTTCATATCAGGTGCCCTTTTGTATGGGTACGTTAGCACCCGATGTCCGACGGTTTTACCGTCGTACACCGGGACAGCTGGCGGCTTCCCATTGCATCGGGCCGCCCCTGACAGAAACTGCCTCCGTACCAATGGCGGTCCGATGAACTCCAAAACTGCCCTTCCCCTCGCATGATAGGAGTGCCGCATCATCCCGCCACGTTGCCTCCACCTCACTCCTTCATGCTTGCGCCTGGCCCACGTCACCTGCCACTGTGTCCCGCCACGTCATCACCCCGACGTACTGCCACATCACCCTGCTGATGTCAGCATGCTGACGCCACATCCGTACCATAGGACCCCACTGCTAATGTCATGCAGACGTCATCTGCCGTACCGCTGACATCATGTTGACGTCAGCAGCCAAAAAATGGAAAAATGCGCAAGCGCGAAAGTCAAGCTTCGGAGCTCTGGAATGAAAAACATAGGCAGTTTTCGATGCGCGATTAGCGTGCATCACTACGGAAAATGAGCCATATTGGAGAATCTTTAGGGAATATTTTGATTCCTCGGCCCTTTTGCACCGAAAATGGTAGAAAAAGCCCGATTTTGCTAATTTAAACGTATCTGAAGACAGAGAGAGACCCAGTTCAGAGGTTAAAGAGTATCAGAGCAAATATGAAGATAAAAAGCATGTCAAAGAGTATCAGTGTAGCGGCAAAGTGTATCAGAGAATATTTTCTCAGGGCTCGAGGCAAATCCAACATTAAAAGGAAAGCCCTGAAAGTCAAGAAGTAGTTGAGGAAGCATTGAAAGCTCACCAACACAAATGACTGCACATTAAACTCACAGGAGATCAGTGGACTAGAACTCAATGCACAGTTATTACAGAACCACTGCACCAAGCCACAAAGGACATCACATTAACTCAATTTTGATCTAGCTGCCACTGGCACAGCCAAAGAAGATGTACTTATAGTTAATTCCAGCATAAGTTAGGTTTAGAAAGCTTTTCCTGCAGACCTGTTTAGGTCGGTTGTAATAAATAACTTTAGATATTTTTCTTATAGATACCACCCTGAAAAATGGAGTAGGGGTTGGTTGGTTGTTTGATCTTTGTTAGTTCGATATTTTGCTTGAGAAGAGACTCGCACTGTAAATGTGATACTTTCTATAATCAAAGACTGCTGAGAGCATGGATTCTGAAACTGTCTGCTGTGTTTAACTGGTCGAGGAGTGACTATGGAATTCCTGTGCTTCTACATGGTTCAATAAATGTTTCTTTAACTCTGTTTAGTTTTTTATGTTTGTGTTATCATCAATCCACCATCTAAATTGCAGAAAAGAAGAATAGTTTAGGATTTGCTTGGCTGCACCTTAGGCTCAATTTCTGCAATTTCTTCATGTTTTCATCAGAAATAGAACATGCATACTTAAATGATCTTGTTTACGCTGTTTCTTTCACATATGAATGCTAGTTTAGGAATTCTTAACTGCTCCTAGATAACCATTCATTCACCTCTTTCCCTGTTAGTTGATGAAAGATTCTTGATTGCCTTTCATCTCTGACTTTCATCCCATCTTTTCAGCAAATTTGGTATTGTTTCATGTGTAGCTACCCTTCTCCATAATCCTCTTGTGACCAAGAAAATGCAACAGCAAGCCTTAATCCATGACTCCATGCCCAATGGTTTGAAACTTATCACACTTTCCCTTGCCTCTCTGCTTGGAAGTATCTTCCTTACATTCATCTTCCATCCAAACGAAAAATCAAAACCCCTGAACCCAATAACTAGCCTAAAATCATAATCAACAAAGCTAAATCATTAAGAGAGAGCCCTCTCTGATTGCAGGTGGGCTAGAACCTGCAATCCAAAGATTGGTTTGTGGTTACCTCGGCCGTATCCCTTCAGGAGCTTAGGGACAACCTGAGTGATAACAGTGAGGACCTCAAGTGCCTGCTCCAACATGTTGGTACAGTTGCGCACTCCACCTCCAATGTCGTCCATCCCTACTGCAATAACATTGGTGCACTACTCTCTGACCTCTGCAGGAGTGGAAGGCTGCGCCTTCAACCACAGCTTGACAATCTGGAGATTCAGCTCCAGCTGCACTCTTATTATTTCTTCTTGTATGTTACGGACTCCACTTGCCAAATAGTGTATCTGCACTCCTGCCGGTAGATCTGCTGTAATGGACAACTCTGGGACGTGTCGACAAGCGTCATCAACTGTCTGCACCAACTGTTGGTTTTGCGACACCAACTCATCATGCTACAAGATAATCTGTTCTGTATTAATCTTCTGCTCGCTCAGAACTTGGATCGCACGGCTCTCCCTGGTGTAGAGTTCTACTGTTATTCCATCCTATAGCTGATATAGTGTGTCTCGGGGAAGGGAAACCAAATTAAGGCTAAGGCCTTTCATCCTATTAAGCGTCACCCGATCCATCATGTTTTCCGAGACTAGTGCTCCATCTGGCAATACTATCGTATTTGCCATCTTTGTGCATAACATCTGTTCTATTGCTGACATGCCTACTGCGACGTGGGTAGACAAGGTACCTTCTTGAGGGGGCTGCGCCTGTAACTCATGCAGCTACACCCTTAGGGCCCCCAACACAATCTGATGCTCCATCATAAACTCTTGGAGTGCTTCACTGGTGACATCGTGAACTGCCTTGCTGATGTCATGGAGATCACCTTCAATTAAGGTGATCGGGTCGATGGCCAACTTCGAGGCTTTGACCTTCTTTCTTGGAACCGATCTTTCTGTGATGTGCGACCATTTAAGCTGTGTAGAGGCGGTCCCTGGATCCACACTCTCTTCTGTGATTTCTGTGTCCTCTGCCCCTTGCCCTATGGATGTTGCTTGGCCCTCCTCTGCCTACACTATTGCGGCCTCTGCTGTCTACACTACTGCTGCTGCTTCTATGACCTTCTTCAGCTCTGTGGCTTCCTGTGCTGCTTTGTGGACTGCCCTTACCTCGACTGCCACTTTTTCGTTCCGCCTTCTCTCGGCTAGTTGGGTGATGCGTAGCTTGGCATCATCCTTTTTTTTGTGTGCTGCCGCCTTCTCCAGTTCCACCAAATTTGTGGCGCACCCCTCGGGAGGCCATGTATCTAACACTGTAAATATCGTGTCGTCAGTGGCTATAAATGGTAGCTTTGTCCAGTGTTGTGTCAAATCCTTTTGTGCCTTGATGTATATTTTGTGCATATCCGCCTTGAAGTCTGCAAAACTCTGCAGACTATTGTGCACCGTAGGTGACAGGTGCGGCCTCCTATTGATCCACATTCGGATGCTCGCCTCCATGAACACCCAGAAAATCTTTGTATCACAAATTCGTTTTGCGTCCTTTGTGGCCCAGAGCGAAGCATACTTTGTGGCTTCTGGTAGGTCTCGGTCAATTCTCAGGAACTAACTATCCCTCGACAGTTCTCCTGCAACCAGCAAAATGGATAAGAGCAACCATGCATAGTGGAAGGTCTTACCCTACTCCTGAGCCTCATGACAGTTGATCAAAAACTCCTCACAGAGGAACTTGACCCAATTTAGTTGGACCCCCTCTGCACACTGTTCAGCCAACGCAACCACTGATGCTGGTACCTCATCGGCGTGACATTTTCTCATCACTTTACTGGCCAGGAGTTGGGTGGCTATGTGCACCCCTTTGTCCTTGATATTGGTGATAGCATATCCCCTTTTTCTTCTCGAGTTTCTACTTTTCCTTCATGGCCTTTACGAGAGCCAAATAACTGCTTTTATCGGCTATCGTCACAGGGTCCTTTCCCTTACAGGGAAGCCGAGAAATTTGGTGGATGAGGTTGATCGCGATGGGAATAGGCTCCTCCAGCCATAGATACCCATCATGCACCAGGCAGAGCAGCTGCCTGATTATGAAAATGGTGATGGGCATGCGGTGGAAATGTGGTATCCATAAAAAATGTAGTAGCCGGACCTTTTCCACACCGCGCAACCATTTTCACAGCTCTAATGTTATCACTGGCCCCTCCGTATTCTGCTTCATCAGATTTTCTGTTTCTAAGTGTGGGAAATTCTCGCTGTCCATGAGGTCCTAGTCTTCAAATTTCATAGTGGGTAGGCGACCTAGGTGCGATCCCTCAAAGATAATTCCATCGGGCAGGAGCAAAGTCTGGAGTGCACTCTTCATTACATCCAGATCCTTCGATATTTTGGTTTTCTCTTTTCGCGGAGGGACATACGTAGGCAATTTTGCTGTAGAGTGTAATGGTTGGATGTCTTCCTCATGTCTTCTTCTTCCTCTACAGCAACAATCAGGGCCTGTAAGTCTTCTTCCTCTTCATCTGTTTCAATGGTGACTGCCTTTCCTTTTTCTTTCATTGATAACTTACTGTGCCGTGGATTTTTCGAGGACATGTGTACTGGTCCCATTTCCTACTTATCTTTCTTCGGTCTCGACATCCGGGGTGATTTAGGGATTTTTTTTACGGCCCCAGTGCCTTCGGGAACATCCTGTACCATGGGGGTCTGCGCAGCCTTGCCGACGGTTCCTTCTTCAATGCCCAACCCATCCTTAGTGGCCCCCATCATTTTTGCACTATATACGGTCTTTCGTGAACTTTGGGGCTCTATTATCGCTTGGCTCTCAATACTCTATGCTCTGTTTAACCGCTCAAGTCTCAAATGACCAAGTCTTCTCTGCTAGCTAGCCCTTTGAGTTTTATAGCGCATTTTGAATTCAATTCGACCTTTCCCCAAAATTCCAGGCCATTAAAGCTTCCTTGGAGGTAGATTTTCCAAATCTTGCCCATAACTTTTGTCTTAAATGTCCAATACCTACTCCAGTTGGCCTCAAATCAGACATCCTGTCATGAACAGTGACACCAACAGTCACTTCTCAGCCAAATCGCATGGCAGCTCAACCCTCCATGCACGGGTGCGAACCTTGTGACATGCTATTCCCACGTGCACCTCTCAGAGCGCACAGCTCCCATGTAGAATAATTTATAGCCCTGCGCACCCTTTCAGCTGCCTGGAGTGCTAAGACGAATCTTCCTACGACTAGTTAGGTGGTCGCGCCACCTGTGCGGGGGTTCCATCTCGTGCGCCACCATAGTTTGTTCAAATTCCTCATCTGTCATTGTGGCAATCGGTGCCGTGTGCTCTACTATTTGTAACACACTTCCCTGGTTACTGTGTTTGGTGATATGCAGTCCCAGCCACAGTAGTAGACTAACCAATTCCCGACGATAGTCCTCTAATTCATTAGTATGATTGTACACACCTTGCCTTTCCATACTTGGTTTATTGACAAGGAATGCTCCCTTTATGTCTTTTTCCAACCTATTGGCATATGCATCCATTAAAAATCCTTTCTTCCTTAGCCGTACTCGATCTTTTTCAAGTTTGCAAAGTCTAAAGTTTCCTTGCCGAATTTCTACCTAAAGTCTTATGTGTTCTGCTTCACGTAGCGGTGTGATTTCTTCATCCCAGGTTTCACGCACTATCAAATCTATGGGTGCTATTACGTGTAGATTCATCTTTGCATGCTCATCAAAGATTATGGTTCCTGCTTCATTCCACAGCCTTGGAATTGTTCCCCTGGGTAGGGTTTTGCACATGGTCCTAAAGGCCCATCGAACTGCTAGTATGCGCAGGTCCCAGTCAGTGCGTCTCACCTGGTGGACCTTGTTCAACACTTCATACACCCTGTCAAATGCTTCTCCTTGGATAATCTTTGGTGTGTTTCATCTTTCCTGCCGCTACGTTTTGTTTAGGTTTTCTATTCTGGGAGTGGTGTGAGCTTGTGTGGGCTAGATTTCATATGTCTGTACCCATTGGGAAAGGTGGGCACGCAAGCTATTTTTCCCCTCATAACCGACTCTCATTCATAGCTGGGGTTTTCCAAATCGTAGGTGCATCATCCTTCTGCATTCATGCCAATCCTCAAAACTCTGCTAGTGCATACCCCACTTATTAGAGTCGGTCTTGTCAGTCCTCCGTCAGACATCAAAAATCTTTCTGCATTTCATTTTTAGGAGTCTCGCTCCATTCACTCAGCTGCATTCCACTAGGGGCATGTCATAACCTGACGGAAGGGCCTTGTCAGTCATTTACCCTCATGCCTTATCCTGCTGGTTTAGGTCTATTTGCCAAATCATTTTAAAGGTCATTTACAGTTCTGTTCTAATCTCTTGATAAGCAAAGAGTCAACTTGGTCATTAGGTCTAGGGTTTGCAAGTTGTTGTTCTCAAAGTGCTTCAATAATACTTGCAGGCCAGAGGAAGGTTCAATAATTCACTAAAATGATGTTTCTGAGCAAGAAAAGATGAATTTTAGAAAACTGAGAGATGTTTTTGTCCACAATAGTCCAAGGAAGAAAAAAATCCTTCACGTTTTACACAGGTTTCATGGTTTTAGAGAAATGTCAAAAATACAATTGCCTCAGGAGAATTGATGCACCTCTAAAGTAACCTTGGGAAAATCAAGTTTTCTCCTAGCTTGGTTAGCCAAATTACTTGCTTGATGAGTACAATGATAACTAGACACAAATAGCTTTCCAATGAGCTATCATAATCTCAATTTGGAGTTAAGGAACACCTTAAAAAGTTGACTGCAACAGCACTCTGCCTTGAGGCAGCCTCATTGGGCACATTTTGACCAGTCTTAGGAGATTTGACTTTTGACAGGGAAAATGAGCTCCAAATTGAAAAATTCTAGTTGAGTTGCAAATTAAACTCAAATACCTTTCCAACGAGCTATCCTACACCCAATTTCGACATAGAGAAGGCCTCCAAAAGGCTGCTGCAAAAAGGCGCGGTGCACATGGAAGGCACAACGCACTCAGAGAAATTTTCCAGTGTAAATTTACACTGGCGCGACGCACATGGGAGGCACAGTGAACTGGGCTAAAAAGCATGAAATTCATGGAAATATTCCTCCAAATTGCAAATTCTTCATTACACAAGTAGGTAGAGCCTCCATTTATGTGTTTCATCCAAGTTTGTGCTAGGGTATGGTGGTTTATGGATGCTAATGATTGAAAAAAGAATTCAACCCTTTCATTTTGAATTCCTCACATGTAAACTGCTGCCTAGGGTTTCAAAACTTGTTCACCACCAAGGTTACTCTTTTCCATTATCTCTCTTGTCCTTAAACACCTTTGTTCCTTGACTCCATTGTTCCCCATCCCCTAAAGTTACTAAAGCCTATCCTAAATTCCCTTTCCAAAAACTTTCAAAGGTGAAACCCTAAACCCTATCCCACACATAAAACCCCTCACAACCCTCCTATATTTCCCAAACAAATCTCTCCCAATAGTCCCTAATACCTCACTATTTTTCCCTCCCCTTACTGTCCCTCATGTCATTATTTTCTCTTGCTGAAAAAGGTCAAGCACATCATCAAAGGCATTACAAGAGAGTGTGACATATCAACACCTATTTGTCCAAGATAGTTTCTCCACCAGCAGACATGACATCTGATCCGTCATATGATCATGAAGAAGAGATGCACAGTGATTCACCAACAGAGGTACATGCACCCAGGAGGCCTCATAGAGGTAAAACATCCGTGAAGACCAACAGGTTGCCCAACGAAGCCTAAATGAGAGGACACCAATTCAACAGGAGATAGAGACTGATCGAGAGATTTGGCTCCAGAGGATCAACATCCACTTAGAGAAAGCTGTTGGTGAAAGTGACAAGGACAAAGCATTATTGAGGCATATGGTTTATCATTATAGGGCACGCAATATGAGTTCCAAGGCTCGAATAAGGAATTTGAAGGCGAAATTGAGGAAGCAACAAAAATACAAAAGAGGCAAAAAGAGAAAGATCGGCTCCAAATCTTGGTAGAAACCTCTTTTGCCCAGCATGACATTTCATAGAGAAGCTCCAGCCCAAATTTCAAGAAATTTGGAGCATTATTTGCATTTTGGCAAATTTTTGTACAAAAAATAGGGTTTTTCTCCCTGTGCGCTGTGCCACTGGCGCGACACTTATGATAGGGAGCTCCAAATCATGAAAGGTTTATATTTTTGGATTAAGCATGAAAAATCATGACTATTGGTGCATGGCCAAGAAATTTGGGGAAGTTTTGAGTCCCCAGGAGGTCAAAAACACTCAAAAAATGATCTCTCTGCCCCTATTTTGACACACAGGAAGCAATCTTGTGAGATTGAAGTTTTGGAGGGGCAAACGAGGACCAAATTCAGAAATTCCACTTGGGTTGGAAAGTAGACAGGCAGGGCTTTCTAACAGAAACACTTGGGGCACAATTTGGACTTCAGCAAGTACCTCAAAATTGCCTCCAAAGTGGCACGATGCATACAGTTTTGGGCGCGGCGCACAGAGACCCAAAGGCCAAAATCACTTCCGCTCCGCAAAATTTTGATTCGCGATTTTCTCCCAGCGGGCCTGCTCATTTACACTACATTTTTCCCGACACCTAAAGCAAAGTTTAAAAAGTATTTTCACTAAATGTTGGCTTCTATCCAAGTGGAAAAAGGAATGCGAGTAGTCACCCACCAATCTACGCTACATTTTTTTCATTTTTGTAATGTTGCACCTGTCACTAATGGTTGGCTTTCCATTTCCAGTTTGTAATGATTTGAAAAACTCCCCAACTTTGGGTCGTTCCATTTCCTAATGGAAAAGTCTATTTATTGTATGAACAACCATTTGCAAAGGGTTGGTTGGAATTTCTGGGAGCAGTGTGAGAGAAAACTCAGCTCTGCATTGCACATTTTGGCTAGGGAATTAATAAAATGATGCAGCTCTGATTCATGAGATTCATGTGGTATGATGTTTAGAAGATGTTTCTTCTTTTTGTTTCATGTGTGTATTTTTTATGTTTTATGCAGTCCATTCATAACCATTTCCAGTTGAATGCTTTAAAGTAAGAAAGGCGGAATCCATTTCACTGCTCTGCCTCGGTAAGGTATTCACGCTGTATGTTTATTCTTCTGTTTGAAAGGGATTCATTTGCTATGCCCTTTTCAACCTCTTAACAGTCTTTCCATTCCATAGTACTTCAATCTTACTACTAAACCTCCTGCCTATCTCGCCTCACGAAATATTCTGTGTCCTTAATTTAATTTCCCAGCTCAGGTGTTCCTTTGGTCCCTTACAGCCCAGGAAATTCAGTCATTCAAAAATCGCCTTTTCCACATCTATTTACTAGCCTAAAATCAATATTTCATTTTGAGTCATCTCAGACTTTATTTTTGTATTTTTACTGAGCATGACCCAAAGAGAGCCCTCTCCTGTTCTGGTAGGGCTATCTACCAGACTGAGCGTGGTTTGTGGTTACCCTGAATTTTGCCTTCCTTCAGCCTAAGGTAGATTTAGGTGCTAAGATAGTGGCGACTCCACTGGGGATAAAATGGTTTTCCTGAAGATTGTCTTGCCCTAGTACATATCTCAAATTCAGAGCTGATTGTTGATGGTGGACAATGATCAGGCATAAGAAGGCTGAAATCATTCACTTGGCGACTCCTGTAAAGACTCCACTAGAGGACTAACTCTTTCTCTGTGAAAATGGAAGGATCTTACACAAAGTTCAGGTATCCAAAGTGGAATGGTATTCAAGTTCTACTCTGCTTTCTTGTAAATTACTTCTTCGCTATTCTTGAAGCTGCCCTAAAAGTTTTTTCAGAACTTGTTGTATGATAAAGGTGATAAAAATATTCACTTGATCTATTCAAAAAGTGTGAATAGTGAGTTTCCCTTTGATCCTAGCCTCCTTAATTTTCCTACATCTTATGATGATTCTCTGCAAAGTGATGAGCCTAAAGAAAATAAAACTGATCCCACAGCTCTTGTACATATTCTTGGAGTTGTTATAATCCCAGATAGGTATAAAACTCTTGTTTAACCTTTTGTTCTTCATGCTTTCCCCAAAAATTATGATCTATACTTGCCAAGATTTGACGGTGAATGTAAGAATGTCAATGCTGAGCAACATGTGCAGAATGATGAGACTTTTCTAGACCTTTTTGAAATTGATGAAGAAGATGTCAGTATAAGGCTTTTTGCTCTTTCTTTGCAAGGCAAAGTCAAGATTTGGTTCAAAGCCCTACCTGATGCGAGCATCACAGATTTACAACAGTTCATCAAAGATTTTCTTGATAAGTTGAGGATAAGACATAACCTTTTCCCTATCATAGAAGAGTATAATTAGCTGAAAAGACTACTAGGGGAGACAATACAACAATTTTCAGCAAGATTTAATCAAGTTTATTATTCAATGCCGGTTGATATAAGACCCCCTCTTGGATCTGCTCTCTTACACTACCTGGGTGCCTTTGATCCTGAAATGGAGTTTCAGCTGAGAGAAAAGAATGTCGCAACACTTGAAGAGATGCAAAACAATGCAGTAAATGTAGAGGCTCATTTACTGATCAGAAGGGAAAGTTTGAAAGAAGCAGAGATGAAAAACATGGATCCAAAGAAAACTACACCTTCAGAGGAAAATCTTGACATTTTGGTGAGTGCAGTAGAAGAGATGGTGAGGAAAATGACTGCAAAAGATGAAAATGACGTTCATGAACAAGTGGCTGATCCAAAACAATTTTCTTCTTATCTTAGTAATCATAAGGATTGTTTTATAGATCATCTTGGAGAAGAAGGACCTGTTGATATGACATGTATGCTTGATGACGTGTTTTATACTGACGATTTTCCTCAGTTTGATCGGTATGATGATGATGATTATGCTCTCCAAACAGAAGCTAATCTTGCAGACAAATCAACAGCTAGTTTGTGGGATGAGGAGGTTCGCTTAGAACAGCTCGAGTACAGTAATTGACCGATTCATATTAGCTATGGAAACGATGAGGAAAGTGCAGTAGGTTTTGAAGTAAGTAAATGATCTTTGCCTTTTTTCTTTGATTCATGTCAGTTCATCATAGATAATTTACATGCAATCAGCCATCAGCTATCGACCAATCTTGATTTGGATCCTCTTGAGGGTGATGAAAACTTTGTTCCAGACTTCTTATATTCAGAGTTCCAGCCCCCAAATGCCATTAAAAGTCAGGTTGCACATGAAGACATAGAAGCTGGCATATATGATCAAACGATACAAGAAGATTCCTTACCTCTCTATTTTGAATCATTTCAATTTTTGTGGGGTAAATTGCATAGTAAATCTTCAAATGAAAAGCTTGTAGGAAATCAACAATCTCTCAGTTTTAATGTTGAGAATGAGACAGATGGCGAAATTTTTGAGTAGGTCGTTAATAAGAAAACTTCGCTTGAAATGATTGATGAAATAATTTTGGATACAGAACTATATTTGTAGCCACCAAACACAATTCAAGATCAGATTACAAATGAAGGTGAGGCAGCCAAAATACATGATTTAATGATGCAAGAGGATTCTGTACCCTTTTTTACGAAGCATTTTATTTTATAAGGCAGAAGCTTCGTAATATCTCTAAAGAAAAAGATGAACAGCCAATAGGATGTCATACAGTTTCAATAGATACATCGCAACAATGTCCTCAAGTTTTTGATGATCCTTTTGCTCATGTGTTAGATTTTGTTTGCTGTAAAAATTCTTCTTCATCAGCTAACCATGCGACAAAAGAGAATGTTGATAATCATATATTTCAAGGGTCACCTTCATTGTCTTGTTTAACAGATTGTTCATTTCATAACCCATACCAGAGTTTGTAGTTATATGAGGAGATTGATAAAGGAGGCTTTGGTTTTGTTTGGAATCAACAACAGAGTTTGGTTTTTCACAAAATTCAGGATCCTTTTGACCGCTTGCTGCAATAATCAGAGAAAGATAGTGTAGATGTGAGGAAAAGTTTACTATCCAGCTATGAAGATTACTTGGACCAGAGCAGTAATGTGTTAATGGAAATCAAGGGCGATGCTTATGAAGATCCTTTTGCAGTATTCTTGAAGTCATCCAGCCAATTCATGCTTTGCAAGTTTTTCAGCAGTGAACTTGATTCCAAGTTTCCATGGGAGTTGCCTTTCGATTCTTACCTGTTCTGGCACATCAGAAAGCATTTGGGAAGAAATCAAATATCAGCCATAATGCTTACCTGGTTGCATTGGCTGTTCCATCTGACTTGACTGGGTGGTGGAAAGAGTAAGTAGGGTAGGTTTATTGAATAAGCTCAAATATGAGCATCTTTCCAGTTTGTTAGTTAGGATTTAGTCATGTCTGGTTTTATTATGGTTTTCAGTTTGAGTCTTCAGTCAGATTCCATCTGCATAATGTCAGTTTCCGTGTTTTGACTCCATAGCCCAATGGACGAAGGCACTGTTTGCTCTCCCAAAGATTTGCAGTTCTTGGCACCTCCAAGGAGCTGGAGCTACCATCCCTATTGGAGCCAATGGTAGAGTCGGTCTTGTCAGTCCTCTGTCAGAGATCAAACTCTTTCTGCATTTCATTTTTAGGAGTCCCGCTCCATTCACTCAGCTGCATTCCGCTAGGGGCATGCCATAATCTGACGGAAGGGCCTTGTCAGTCATTTACCCTCATGCCTTATCCTGCTGGTTTAGGTCTGTTTGTCAAATCATTTTAAAAGTCATTTACAGTTCTGTTCTAACCTCTTGATAAACAAATATTTAACTTGGTCATTAGGTCTAGGGTTTGCAAATCGTTGTTCTCAAAGTGCTGCAATAATACTTGCAGGCCAGAGGAAGGTTCAATAATTCACTCAAATGATGTTTATGAGCAAGAAAAGATGAATTTTAGAAAACTAAGAGATGTTTTTGTCCACAATAGTCCAAGGAAGAAAACCTCCAATTTTTACACAGGTGTCATGGTTTTAGAGAAATGTCAAAAATACAATTGCCTTAGGAGAATTGATGCACCTCTAAAGTGACATTGGGAAAATCAAGGTTTCTCCTAGCTTGGTTAGCCAAATGACTTGCTTGATGAGTAAAATGATAACTAGACACAAATAGATTTCCAATGAGCTATCATGAGCTCAATTTGGAGTTGAGGAACACCTTCAAAAGTTGACTGCAACAGCACTCTGCCTTGAGGCAGCCTCATTGGGCACATTTTGACCAGTCTTGGAAGATTTGATTTTTGATATGTCAAATGAACTCAAAATTGAAAAATTCTAGTTGGGATGGGAAGGCCTCCAAAAGGCTCCTGAAAAAAGGCATGGTGCACATGGAAGGCGTGGCGCACTGGGAGAAATTTTCCAGTGTAAATTTACACTGGCGCGACACACATGGGAGGTGCGGTGCACTGGGCTAAAAAGCATGAAATTCATGGAAATATTCCTCCAAATTGAAAATTCTTCATTCCACAAGTAGTTAGAGCCACCATTTATGTGTTTCATCCAAGTTTGTGCTAGGGTATGGTGGTTTATGGATGCTAATGATTGAAAAGAAATTCAACCCTTTCATTTTGAATTCCTCACATGTAAACTGCTACCTAGGGTTTCAAAACTTGTTCGCCACCAAGGTTACTATTTTCCATTATCTATCTTGTCCTTAAACCCCTTTGTTCCTTGAATCCATTGTTCCCCATCCCCAAAAGTTACTAAACCCTATCCTAAATTCCCTTTCCCAAAATTTTCAAAGGTGAAACCCTAAACCCTATCCCACACATAAAACCCCTCACAACCCTCCTATATTTCCCAAACAAATCTCTCCCAATAGTCCCTAATCCCTCACTATTTTTCCCTCCCCTTATTGTCCCTCATGTCATTATTTTCTCTTGGTGACAAAGGTCAAGCACATCATCAAAGGCATTACAAGATAGTGTGACATATCAACACCTATTTGTCCAAGACAGTTTGTCCACCAGCAGACATGAAATCTGATCCGTCATATGATCATGAAGAAGAGACACACAGTGATTCGCCAACAGAGGTACATGCACCCAGGAGGCCTCATAGAGGTGGAAAAACATCCGTGAAGACCAGCAGACTACCCAACGAAGCTTAAATGAGAGGACACCCATTCAACAGGAGATAGAGACTGATCGAGAGATTTGGCTCAAGAGGATCAACACCCACTTAGAGAAAGCTGTTGGTGAAAGTGACAAGGAAAAAGCATTATTGAGGCATATGGTTTATCATTACAGGGCACGCAATATGAGTTCCAAGGCTCGGATAAGGAATTTGAAGGCGAAATTGAGGAAGGCAACAAAAAGACAAAAGAGGAAAAAAGAGAAAGATTAGCTCCGAATCTTGGCCAAAACCTATTTGGCCCAGCATGACACTTCATAGAGAAGATCCAGCCCAAATTTCAAGAAATTTGGAGCAATTTTTGCATTTTGGCAATTTTTTTTTACAAAAAACAGGGTTTTTCTCCCTGTGTGTTGCACCACTGGCGCGACGCTTATGATAGGTAGCTCCAAATCAAAAAAGGTTTATATTTTTGGATTCAGCATGAAAAATCATGACTGCTGGTGCATTGCCAAGAAATTTGGGCAAGTTTTGAGTCCCCAGGAGGTCAAAAACACTCAAAAAATGACCTCTCTGCCCCTATTTTGACACACAGGGAGCAGTCTTGGGAGATTGAAGTTTTGGAGGGGCAAATGAGCACCAAATTCAGAAATTCCACTTGGGTTGGAAAGTAGACAGATAGGGCTTTCTAACAAGAACACTTGGGGCACAATTTGGACTTCAGCGAGTACCTCAAAATCACCTCCAAAGTGGCGAACATACATTTTTGGGCACGGCGCACAGAGACCCAAAGGCCAAAATCACTTCCGCTCCACGAAATTTTGATTTGAGATTTTCTCCCAGTGGGCCCGCTCATTTACACTACATTTTTCCTGGCACCTAAGGTAGAGCTTAAAAAGTATTTTCGCTAAAGGTTGGCTTCTATCCAAGTGGCAAAAGGAAAGCGAGCAGTCACCCACCAATCTACGCTACAGTTTTGTCATTTTTGTAACGTTGCACCTGTCACTAATGGTTGGCTTTCCATTTCCAGTTTGTAATGATTTGAAAAACTCCCCAACTTTGGGTTGTTCCATTTCCTAATGACAAATTCTATTTATTGTATGAACAACCATTTGCAAAGGGTTGGTTGGAATTTCTGGGAGCAGTGAGAGAGAAAACGCAGCTCTGCATTGCACATTTTGGCTAGGGAATTAATAAAATGATGCAGCTCTGATTCATGAGATTCATGTGGTATGATGTTTAGCAGATGTTTCTTCTTTCTATTTCATATGTGCATTTGTTATGTTTTATTCATTCCATTCATAACCATTTCCAGTTGAATGCTTTAAATTAAGAAAGGTGGAATCCAGTTCACTGCTCTGCCTCGGTAAGGTATTCATGCTGTATGTTTATTCTTCTGTTTGAAAATTATTTATTTGCTATGACCTTTTCAACCTCTTAATAGTCTTTCCCTTCCATATTACTTCAATATTACTGCTAAACCTCCTGCCTATCTTGCCTCACGAAATATTCTGTGTCCTTGATTTAATTTCCTAGCTCAGGTGTTCCTTTGGTCCCTTACAACCCAGGAAATTCAGTGATTCAAAAATCGCCTTTTCCACATCTATTTACTAGCCTAAAATCAATATTTCATTTTGAGTCATCTCAGAATTTATTATGTATTTTTACTGAGCGTGACCCTGAGAGAGCCCTCTCTTGTTCTGGTAGGGCTAGCTACCAGACTGAGCGTGGTTTGTGGTTACCCTGAATTTTTCCTTCCTTCAGCCTAAGGCAGATTTAGGTGCTAACATAGTGGCGACTCCACTCGGGATAAAATGGTTTTGGTTGAAGATTGTCTTTCCACAGTACATATCTCAAGTTCAGAGCTGATTCTTGATGGTGGACAACTATCAGGGATAAGAAGGCTGAAATCATTCACCTGGTGACTCCTGTAAAGACTCCACTAGAGGACTAACTCTTTCTCTATGAAAATGGAAGGATCTTACACAAAGTTTGGGTATCCAAAGTGGAATGATATTCAGGTTCTACTCTGATTTCTTGTAAATTAATTCTTCGCTGTTCTTGAAATTGCCCTAAATTTTTTTCAGAACTTGTTGTATGATAAAGGTGATCAAAATCTTCACTCGATCTATTCAAAAAGTGTAAATAGTGAGTCCCCCTTTGATCCTGGCCTCCTTACTTTTCCTACATCTTATGATGATTCTCTGCAAAGTGATGAGCCTAAAGAAAAAAAAAATTAATCCCATAGCTCTTGTACATATTCCTACAGCTGTTATAATCCCAGATAGGTATAATCCTCTTGTTTTACCTTCTGTTCTTCATGCTTTCCCCAAAAATTATGATCTATACTTGCCAAGATTTGATGGTGAATGTAAGAATGTCAATGCTGAGCAACATGTGCAGAATGTTGAGACTTTTCTAGACCTTTTTGAAATTGACGAAGAAGATGTTAGTATAAGGATTTTTGCTCTTTCTTTGCAAGGCAAAGTCAAGAGTTGGTTCAAAGCCCTGCCTGATGCGAGCATCATAGATTTACAATAGTTCATCAAAGTTTTTCTTGATAGGTGGAGGGTCAGACAGAACCTTTTCCTTATCATAGAAGAGTATAATCAACTGAAAAGACTGCCAGGGGAGACAGTACAACAATTTTCAGCCAGATTTAATCAAGGTTATTATTCAATTCCGATTGATATAAGACCCCCTCCTGGATATGCTCTCTTGCACTACCCGGGTGCCTTTGATCCCAAAATGAAGTTTCAACTGAGAGAAAAGAATGTCGCAACACTTGAAGAGATGCAAAACAATGCAGTAAATGTAGAGGCGCATTTGCTGATCAGAAGGGCAAGGTTGAAAGCAGAAGAGATGAAAAACGTGGATCCAGAGAAAACTACACCTTCAGAGGAAAAGCTTGACATTTTGGTGAGTGCAGTAGAAGAGATGGTGAGGAAAATGATTGCAAAAGATGAAAATGACGTTCATGAACAAGTGGCTGATCCAAAACATTTTGTTTCTTATCTCAGTAGTCATAAGGATTGTTTTATAGATCATCTTGGAGAAGAAAGACCTGTTGATATGACATGTATGCTTGATGACGTGTTTTATACTGACGATTTGCCTTAGTTTGATTGGTATGATGATGATGATTATGATCTCCAAACAGAAGCTAATCTTGCAGACAAATGAACAACTAGTTTGTGGGAAGAGGAGGTTCGCTTATAGCAACTCGAGTACAGTAATCAACCGATGCATATCAGCTATGGAAACAATGAGGAAAGTGCAGCAAATTTTGAAATAAGTGAAGGATCTTTGCCTTTTTTCTTTGATTCATGTCAGTTCATCAGAGATAATTTCCATGCAATCAGACATCAGCTATCAACCAATCTTGATTTGGATCCTCTTGAGGGCGATGAAAACTTTGTTCCAAACTTCTTATATTCAGAGTTCCAGTCCCCAAATTCCATTAATAGTCAGGTTGCACATGAAGACATAGAAGCTGGCTTATATGATCAAACAATACAAGAAGATTCCTTACCTCTCTGTTTTGAATCATTTCAGTTTTTGCGGGGTAAATTGCATAGTAAATCTTCAAATGAAAAGCTTGTAGGAAATCAACAATCTCTCAGTTTTAATGTTGAGAATGAGACAGATGGCGAAAATTTTAAGCAGGTCGTTAATAAGAAATCTTCCCTTGAAATGATTGAAGAAATAATTTCAGATACAGAACCAGATTTGCAGCCACCAAACACAATTCAAGGTCAGATTACAGATGAAGGTGAGGTAGCTGAAATACATGATTTAATGATGCAAGAGGATTCTATACCCTTTTGTTACGAAGCATTTCATTTTATAAGGCAGAATCTTCGTAATATCTCTAAAGAAAAAGATGAACAACCAATAGGATGTCATACAGTTTCAATAGATACATCGCAACAGTCTCCTCAAGTTTTTGATGATCCTTTTGCTCATGTGTTATATTTTGTTTGATGTAAAAATTCTTCTTCATCAGTTAACCATGCGACAAAAGAGAATGTTGCTAATCATCTGTTTCAAGGGTTACCTTCATTGTCTTGTTTAACAGATTGTTCATTTCATAGCCCATACCAAATTTTTCAGTTATATGAGGAGATTGATAAAGGAGGCTTTGGTTCTGTTTGGAATCAACAACAGAGTTTGGTTTTTCACGAAATTCAGGATCCTTTTGACAGCTTGCTGCAATCATCAGAGAAAGACAGTGCAGATGTGAGGAAAAGTTTAATATCCAGCTATGAAGATTGCTTGGACCAGAGAAGTAATGTGTTAATGGAAATCAATGGCGATGCTTATGAAGATCCTTTTGCAGTATTCTTGAAGTCATCCAGCCAATTCATGCTTTGCAAGTTTGTCAGCAGTGAACTTGATTCCAAGTTTCCATGGGAGTTGCCTTTCGATTCTTCCCTTTTTTGGCGCATCATAAAGCATTTGGGAAGAAATCAAATATCAGCCATAATGCTTACCTAGTTGCATTGGCTGTTCCATCTCACTTGACCGAGTGGTGGAAAGAGTAATTAGGGTAGGTTTGTTGAATAAGCTCAAATATGAGCATCTTTCCAGTTTGTTAGTTAGGATTTATTCATGTCTGGTTTTATTATGGTTTTCAGTTTGAGTCTTCAGTCAGAGTCTATCTGCATAATGTCAGTTTCCGTGTTTTGACTCCATAGCCCAATGGACGAAGGCACGGTCTTCTCTCCCAAAGATCTGCAGTTCTTGGCACCTCCAAGGAGCTGGAGCTACCATCCCTATTGGAGCCAATGTTAGAGTTGGTCTTGTCAGTCCTTCATTAGACATCAAAACTCTTTTTGCATTTCATTTTTAGGAGTCTCGCTCCAATCACTCAGCTGCATTTCGCTAGGGGCATGCCATAATCTGACGGAAGGGCCTTGTCAGTCATTTATCCTCATGCCTTATCCTGCTGGTTTAGGTCTGTTTGTCAAATCATTTTAAAGGTGATTTATAGTTCTGTTCTAACCTCTTGATAATTAAAGAGTCAAATTGGTCATTAGGCCTAGGGTTTGCAAATTGTTGTTCTCAAAGTGCTTCAATAATACTTGCAGGCTAGAGGAAGGTTCAATAATTCACTCAAATGATGTTTCTGAGCAATAAAAGATGAATTTTAGAAAACTGAGAGAGGTTTTTGTCCACAATAGTCCAAGGAAGGTAAACCTCCTTCACTTTTTACACAGGTGTGATGGTTTTAGAGAAATGTCAAAAATACAATTGCCTCAGGAGAATTGATGCACCTCTAAAGTGACCTTGGGAAAATAAAGTTTTCTCCTAGCTTGGTTAGCCAAATGACTTGCTTGATGAGTAATATGATAACTAGACACAAGTATATTTCCAATGAGCTATCATAAGATCAATTTGGAGTTGAGGAACACCTTCAAAAGTTGACTGCAACAACAATCTGCCTTGAGGCAGCCTCATTGGGCACATTTTGACCAGTCTTGGGAGATTTGATTTTTGATATGTCAAATGAACTCCAAATTGAAATATTCTAGTTGGGTTGTAAAGTGGACTCAGAGAACTTTCCATCGAACTATCCTGCACCCAATTGTGACATAAGGAAGACCTCCAAAAGGCTGCTGCAAAACAACGCGACGCACATGGAAGGCGCGGCGCACTGGGAGAAATTTTCCAGTGTAAATTTACACTGGCGCGACACACATGGGAGGCGCGACGCACTAGGCTAAAAAGCATGAAATTCATGGAAATATTCCTCCAAATTGCAAATTCTTCATTCCACAAGTAGGTAGAGCCTCCATTTATGTGTTTCATCCAAGTTTGTGCTATGGTATGCTGGTTTATGGATGCTAATGATTGAAACAAAAATTCAACCCTTTCATTTTGAATTCCTCACATGTAAACTGCTGCCTAGGGTTTCAAAAATTGTTCACCACCAAGGTTACTATTTTCCATTATGTATCTTGTCCTTAAACCCCTTTGTTCCTTGACTCCATTGTTCCCCATCCCCTAAAGTTACTAAACCCTATCCTAAATTCCCTTTCCCAAAACTTTCAAAGGTGAAACCCTAAATCCTATCCCACACATAAAATCCCTCACAACCCTCCTATATTTCCCAAACAAATCTCTCCCAATAGTCCCTAATCCCTCACTATTTTTCCCTCCCCTTACTGTCCCTCATGTCATTATTTTCTCTTGGTGACAAAGGTCAAGCACATCATCAAAGGCATTACAAGAGAGTGTGACATATCAACACCTATTTGTCCAAGACAGTTTGTCCACCAGCAGACATGACATCTGATCCGTCATATGATCATGAAGAAGAGTCACACAGTGATTCGCCAACAGAGGTAAATGCACCCAGGAGGCCTCATATAGGTGGCAAAACATCTGTGAAGACCAGCAGGCTGCCCAACGAAGCTTAAATGGGAGGACACCCATTCAGCAGGAGATAGAGACTGATCGAGAGATTTGGCTCAAGAGGATCAAAACCCACTTAGAGAAAGCTGTTGGCGAAAGAAACAAGGACAAAGAATTATTGAGGCATTTGGTTTATCATTACAGGGCACGCAATATGAGTTCCAAGGCTCGGATAAGGAATTTGAAGGCGAAATTGAGGAAGGCAACAAAAAGACAAAAGAGGCAAAAAGAGAAAGATCAGCTCCGAATCTTGACCGAAACCTCTTTAGCCCAGCATGACACTTCATAGAGAAGCTCCAACCCAAATTTCAAGAAATTTGGAGTATCTTTGCATTTTGGCAAATTTTTGTACAAAAGACAGGGTTTTTCTTCCTGTGCACTGCGCCACTGGCGCGACGCTTATGATAGGGAGCTCCAAATCATGAAAGGTTTATATTTTTGGATTCATCATAAAAAATCATGACTTCTGGTGCATGGCCAAGAAATTTGGGCAAGTTTTGAGTCCCCAGGAGTCAAAAGCACTTAAAAAATGACCTCTGTGCCCCTATTTTGACACACAGGAAGCAGTCTTGGGAGGTTGAAGTTTTGGAGGGTCAAATGAGCACCCAATTTAGAAATTCCACTTGGGTTGGAAATTAGACAGATAGGGATTTCTAACAAGTACACTTGGGCACAATTTGGACTTCATCAAGGACCTCAAAATTACCTCCAAAATGGCGTGACGCATACATTTTTAGGTGCGACGCACAGAGACCCAAAGGCCAAAATCACTTCCGCTCTGCGAAATTTCGATTTGCGATTTTCTCCCAGTGGGTCCGCTCATTTAGAATACATTTTTCCCAAGACCTAAGGCAAAGTTTAAAAAGTATTTTCACTAAAGGTTGGCTTCTATCCAAGTGGCAAAAGGAAGGCGAGCAATCACCCACCAATCTACGCTATAGTTTTGTCATTTTTGTAACGCTGCACCTGTCACTAATGGCTGGCTTTCCATTTCCAGTTTGTAATGATTTGAAAAAATCCCCAAATTTGGGTCATTCCATTTCCTAATGACAAAGTCTATTTATTGTATGAACAACCATTTGCAAAGGGTTGGTTGGAATTTCTGGGAGCAGTGGGAGAGAAAACTCAGCTCTGCATTGCACATTTTGGCTAGGGAATTAATAAAATGATGCAACTCTAATTCATGAGATTCATGTGGTATGATGTTTAGCAGATGTTTCTTCTTTCTGTTTCATATGTGTATTTGTTATGTTTTATACAGTCCATTCATAACCATTTCCAGTTGAATGCTTTAAAGTAAGAAAGGCGGAATTCAGTTCACTGCTCTGCCTCGGTAAGGTATTCATGCTGTATGTTTATTCTTCTGTTTGAAAAGGATTCATTTGCTATGCCCTTTTCAACCTCTTAACAGTCTTTCCATTCCATATTACTTCAATCTTACTGCTAAGCCTCCTACCTATCTCGCCTCATGAAATATTTTGTGTCCTTGATTTAATTTCCCAGCTCAGGTGTTCCTTTGGTCCCTTACATCCCAGGAAATTCAGTCATTCAAAAATCGCCTTTTCCACATCTATTTACTAGCCTAAAATCAATATTTCATTTTGAGTCATCTCACAATTTATTGTGTATTTTTACTGAGCGTGACCCGGAGAGAGCCCTCCCCTGTTCTGGTAGGGCTAGCTACCAGACTGAGCGTGGTTTGTGGTTACCCTGAATTTTTCCTTCCTTCAGCCTAAGGCAGATTTAGGTGCTAACATAGTGGTTACTCCACTGGGGATAAAATAGTTTGCTTGAAGATTGTCTTGCCCCAGTACATATCTCAAGTTCAGAGCTGATTGTTGATGGTGGACAATGATCAGGCATAAGAAGGCTGAAATCATTCACCTGTCGACTCCTGTAAAGACCCCACTGGAGGACTAACTCTTTCTCTGTGAGAATGGAAGGATATTACACAAAGTTTGGGTATCCAAAGTGGAATGGTATTCAGGTTCTACTCTGCTTTCTTGTAAATTACTTCTTCACTGTTCTTGAAGTTGCCCTAAAAGTTTTTCAGAACTTGTTGTATGATAAAGGTGATCAAAATCTTCACTCGATCTATTCAAAAAGTGTAAATAGTGAGTTTCCCTTTGATCCTGGCCTCCTTACTTTTCCTACATCTTATGATGATTCTCTGCAAAGTGATGAGCCTAAAGAAAACAAAACTGATCCCATAGATCTTGTACATGTTCCTACAGCTGTTATAATCCCAGATAGGTATAAACCTCTTGTTTTACCTTCTGTTCTTCATGCTTTCCCCAAAAATTATGATCTATACTTGCCAAGATTTGACGGTGAATGTAAGAATGTCAATGCTGAGCAACATGTGCAGGATGTTGAGACTTTTCTAGACCTTTTTGAAATTGATGAAGAAGATGTCAGTATAAGGATTTTTGCTCTTTCTTTGCAAGGCAAAGTCAAGAGTTGGTTCAAAGCCCTGCCTAATGCGAGCATCACAAATTTACAACAGTTCATCAAAGTTTTTCTTGACAAGTGGAGGATCGAACATAACCTTTTCCTTATCATAGAAGAGTATAATCAACTGAAAAGACTACCAGGGGAGACATTACAACAGTTTTTAGCCAGATTTAATCAAGTTTATTATTCAATGCTGGTTGATATAAGACCCCCTCCTAGATCTGCTCTCTTGCACTACCCGGGTGCCTTTGATCCCGAAATGGAGTTTCAGTTGAGAGAAAAGAATGTCACAACACTTGAAGAGATGCAAAACAATGCAGTAAATGTAGAGGCTCATTTCCTGATCAGAAGGGCAAGGTTGAAAGAAGAAGAGATGAAAAACTTGGATCCAGAGAAAACTACACCTTCAGAGGAAAATCTTGACATTTTGGTGAGTGCAGTAGAAGAGAGGGTGAGGAAAATGACTGCAAAAGATGAAAATGACGTTCATGAAAAAGTGGTTGATCCAAAACATTTTGTTTCTTATCTCAGTAGTCATAAGGATTGTTTTATAGATCATCTTGGAGAAGAAAGACCTATTGATATGACATGTATGCTTGATGACGTGTTTTATACTGACGATTTGCCTTAGTTTGATCGGTATGATGATGATGATTATGCTCTCCAAACAGAAGCTAATCTTGCAGAGAAATGAACAACTAATTTGTGGGATGAGGAGGTTCGCTTAGAACAGATCGAGTACAGTAATCAACCGATGCATATCAGCTATGGAAACGATGAGGAAAGTGCAACAGATTTTGAAGTAAGTGAAGGATCTTTGCCTTTTTGCTTTGATTCATGTCAGTTCATAAGAGATAATTTCCATGCAATCAGATATCAGCTATCGACAAATCTTGATTTGGATCCTCTTGAGGGCGATGAAAAATTTGTTCCAGACTTCTTATATTCAGAGTTCCAGCCCCCAAATGCCATTAATAGTCAGGTTGCACATGAAGAAATAAAAGCTGGCATATATGATCAAACGATACAAGAAGATTCCTTACCTCTCTGTTTTGAATCATTTCAGTTTTTGCGGGGTAAATTGCATAGTAAATCTTCAAATGAAAAGCTTGTAGGAAATCAACAATCTCTCAGTTTTAATGTTGAGAATGAGACAGATGGCGAAATTTTTGAGCAGGTCGTTAATAAGAAATCTTCTGTTGAAATGATTGATGAAATAATTTCGGATATAGAACCAGATTTGCAGCATCAAACACAATTCAAGGTCAGATTACAGATGAAGTTGAGGCAACCGAAATACATGTTTTAATGATGCAAGAGGATTCTGTACCCTTTTTTTACGAAGCATTTCAGTTTATAAGGCATAATATTCATAATATCTCTAAGGAAAAAGACAAACAGCCAATAGGATGTCATACAGTTTCAATAGATACATCGCAGCAGTCTCCTCAAGTTTTTGATGATCCTTTTGCTCATGTGTTAGATTTTGTTTGCTGTAAAAATTCTTCTTCATCAGCTAACCATGCGACAAAATAGAATGTTGATAATCATCTATTTCAAGGGTCACCTTCATTGTCTTGTTTAACAGATTGTTCATTTCATAGCCCATACCAGAGTTTGTAGTTATATGAGGAGATTGATAAAGGAGGCTTTGGTTCTGTTTGGAATCAACAACAGAGTTTAGTTCTACACAAAATTCAGGATCCTTTTGACCGCTTGCTACAATCATTAGAGAAAGACAGTGCAGATGTGAGGAAAAGTTTAATATCCAGCTATGAAGATTACTTGGACCAGAGCAGTAATGTGTTAATGGAAATCAATGGCAATGCTTATGAAGATCCTTTTGCAGTATTCTTGAAGTCATCCAGCCAATTCATGCTTTGCAAGTTTGTCAACAGTGAACTTGATTCCAAGTTTCCATGGGAGTTGCCTTTCGATTCTTCCCTTTTCCGGCGCATCAGAAAGCATTTGGGAAGAAATCAAGTATCAACCATAATGCTTACCTGGTTGCATTGGCTATTCCATTTGACTTGACCGGGTGGTGGAAAGAGTAATTAGGGTAGGTTTGCTGAATAAGCTCAAATATGAGCATCTTTCCAATTTGTTAGTTAGGATTTAGTCATGTTTGGTTTTATTATGGTTTTTCAGTTTGAATCTTCAGTCAGAGTCCATCTGCATAATGTCAGTTTCCATGTTTTGACTCCATAGCCCAATGGACGAAGGCACTGCCTGCTCTCCCAAAGATCTGTAGTTCTTGGCACCTCCAAGGAGCTGGAGCTACCATCCCTATTGGAGCCAATGATAGAGTTGGTCTTGTCAGTCCTCCGTCAGAGATCAAACTCTTTCTGCATTTCATTTTTAGGAGTCTCGCTCCATTCACTCAGCTGCATTCCGCTAGGGGCATGCCATAATCTGACGGAAGGGACTTGTCAGTCATTTACCCTCATGCCTTATCCTGCTGGTTTAGGTCTGTTTGTCAAATCATTTTAAAGGTCATTTAAAGTTTTGTTCTAATCTCTTTATAAGCAAAGAGTCAACTTGGTCATTGGGTCTAGGGTTTTCAAATTGTTGTTCTCAAAGTGCTTCAATAATACTTGCAGGCTAGAGGAAGGTTCAATAATTCACTCAAATGATGTTTCTGAGCAAGAAAAGATGAATTTTAGAAAACTGAGAGAGGTTTTTGTCCACAATAGTCCAAGGAAGCAAAAACCTCCTTCACGTTTTACACAAGTGTCATGGTTTTAGAGAAATGTCAAAAATACAATTGCCTCAGGAGAATTGATGCACCTCTAAAGTGACCTTGGGAAAATCAAGTTTTCTCCTAGCTTGGTTAGCCAAATGACTTTATTGATGAGTAAAATGATAACTAGACACAAGTATATTTCCAATGAGCTATCATGAGCTCAATTTGGAGTTGAGGAACACCTTCAAAAGTTGACTGCAACAGCACTCTGCCTTACGGCAGCCTCATTGGGCACATTTTGACCAGTCTTGGGAGATTTGATTTTTGATAGCAAAAGTGAACTCCAAATTGAAAAATTATATTTGTTTTGGAAAGTATACTCAAATACCTTTCCAACGAGCTATCCTGAACCCAATTTTGACTCTGGGAAAGCCTCCAAAAGGCTCCTACAAAAAGGCACGGTGCACATGGAAGGCTCCTGCAAAAAGGCACAGTGGACTGGGCTAAAAAACATGAAATTCATGGAAGTCTTCCTCCAAATTGCAAATTCTTCATTATAAAAGTAGGTAGAGCTTCCATTTATGTGTTTCATCCAAGTTTGTGCTAGGGTATGCTGGTTTATGGATGGTAATGATTGAAACAAAAATTCAACCCTTTCATTTTGAATTCCTCACATGTAAATTGCTACCTAGGGTTTCAAAACTTGTTTGCCACCAAGGTTATTCTTTTCCATTATCTCTCTTGTCCTTAAACCCCTTTGTTCCTTGAATCCATTGTTCCCCATCCCCTAAAGTTACTAAACCCTATCCTAAATTCCCTTTCCCAAAACTTTCAAAGGTGAAACCCTAAACCGTATCCCACACATAAAACCCCCCACAACCCTCCTATATTTCCCAAACAAATTTCTCCCAATAGTCCCTAATCCCTCACTATTTTTCCCTCCCCTTACTATCCCTCATGTCATTATTTTCTCTTGGTGACAAAGGTCAAGCACATCATCAAAGGCATTACAAGAGAGTGTGACATATCAACACCTATTTGTCCAAGACAGTTTGTCCACCAGCAGACATGACAACTAATCCGTCATATGATCATGAAGAAGTGACACATAGTGATTCGCCAACAGAGGTACATGCACCCAGCAGGACTCATATAGGTGGCAAAACATCCGTGAAGACCAGTAGGCTTCCCAATGAAGCCTAAATGAGAGGAAACCCATTTAGTAGGAGATAGAGACTGATCGAGAGATTTGGCTCAAGAGGATCAACATCCACTTAGAGAAAGATGTTGGTGAAAGCGACAAGGACAAAGCATTATTGAGGCATATGGTTTATCATTACATGGCATGCAATATGAGTTCCAAGGCTCGGATAAGGAATTTGAAGGCGAAATTGAGGAAGGCAACAAAAAGACAAAAGAGGCAAAAAGAGAAAGATCAGCTACGAATCTTGGCCGAAACCTCTTTGGCCCAGCATGACACTTCATAGAGAAGCTCCAGCCCAAATTTCAAGAAATTTGGAGCATTTTTTGCATTTTGGCAAATTTTTGTACAAAAAACATGGTTTTTCTTATGGTAGGGAGCTCCAAATCATGAAAGGTTTATATTTTTGGATTCGACATGAAAAATCATGACTGCTGGTGCATGGCCAAGAAATTGGGGCAAGTTTTGAGTCCCCAGGAGGTCAAAAACACTCAAAAAATGACCTCTGTGCCCCTATTTTGACACACAGGAAGCAATCTTGGGTGATTGAAGTTTTGGAGGGGCAAATGAGCACCAAATTCATAAATTCTACTTGGGTTGGAAAGTAGACAGGCAGGAATTTCTAACAAGCACACTTGGGCACAATTTGGACTTCATAAGGTACCTCAAAATCACCTCCAAATTGGCACAATGCATACAGTTTTGGGCGCGGCGCACAGAGACCCAAAAGCCAAAATCAGTTCCGCTCCACGAAATTTTGATTCACAATTTTCTCCCAGTGGGCCCGCTCATTTAAACTACATTTTTCCCGGCACCTAAGGCAAAGTTTAAAAAGTATTTTCACTAAGGGTTGGCTTCTATCCAAGTGGCAAAAGGAAGGTGAGAAGTCACCCACCCATCTACGCTACAGTTTTGTCATTTTTTTAACGCTACACCTGTCACTAATGGTTGGA
Source organism: Pinus taeda (assembly GCA_000404065.3). NCBI lineage: Eukaryota > Viridiplantae > Streptophyta > Pinopsida > Pinales > Pinaceae > Pinus > Pinus taeda. Next base: position 114,426 of record APFE031515648.1, read on the forward strand.
TTTCCATTTCGAGTTTGTAATGATTTGAAAAACTCCCCAACTTTGGGTCGTTCCATTTCCTAATGGAATTGTGTATTTATTGTATGAATAACCATTTGCAAAGGGTTAGTTGGAATTTCTGGGAGTAGTGGGAGAGAAAACTCAGCTCTGCATTGCACATTTTGTCCAGGGAATTAATAAAATGATGCAACTCTGATTCATGAGATTCATGTGGTATGATGTTTAGCAGATGTTTCTTCTTTCTATTTCATATGTGTATTTGTTATGTTTTATACAGTCCATTCATAACCATTTCCAGTTGAATGCTTTAAAGTAAGAAAGGCAGAATCCAGTTCACTGCTCTGCCTCGGTAAGGTATTCATGTTGTATGTTTATTCCTCTGTTTGAAAAGGATTCATTTGCTATGCCCTTTTCAACCTCTTAATAGTCTTTGCGTTCCATATTACTTCAATCTTACTGCTAAACCTCTTGCCTATCTTGCCTCATAAAATATTCTGTGTCCTTGATTTAATTTCCCAGCTCAGGTGTTCCTTTGGTCCATTATAGCCTAGGAAATTCAGTCATTCAAAAATTGCCTTTTCCACATCTATTTGCTAGCCTAAAATCAATATTTCATTTTGAGTCATCTCAGACTTTATTGTGTATTTTTACTGAGGGTGACCTGAAGAGAGCCCTCTCTTGTTCTGGTAGGGCTAGCTACCAGACTGAGCATGGTTTTTGGTTACCCTGAATTTTGCCTTCCTTCAGCCTAAGACAGATTTAGGTGCTAACACCACCATCTTGTAGACGTAGCGTGTAGTGCCCATTTCAGAGCATCAAAATGTTGTTGTTCCAGTACTTCCCTCTCAAATTTGTTCAGAAATTCATCCACCACTATTAACTTGTCGTACCTAGGTAGATCCCTTATCTCTATTGTCACGCAACGTAGTGATCTTATCATCATGTTGCAATTGAGCGTTGTTACTTCGTGCAACCGATTCTGCCATCGTTCTATTTCGTCGTCCGAATCCAAAGTGTAGGAGCTTTCGCGCTCCCACGAAATCCTACCATCTGTTATTGGATTCGCCCAATCCTGTTCTCACGTAGTTATCTTATAAATACGATTGATATCGTCATCACTATCCTCGTCATGCACCGGTTCAGTGTATCGCGCTACTTCAACATGATTTAGCGGTACTACTACGCGTAGTGACCTTTTCTCAACAATCATTTTGCGCTTCTTTAGATTTATGACTTCATTCATATTAGTAGCCTAGTCTATGCCCAGTAGCGTGGGATAGGGATTGCTATCATCGACTATCTCTATCACTTCAAAATCCGCCAGTGCACTCGCACCTTCAATATCCAACGTTACCCCTTACAGTCTCCCCATGGGTGGGATCTTCTACTAGTTCACCATTCACAATTGAATAGGAGACCATTTTAGTGTGGGTTTGCCCATGTGTTCCCATGTTTGTTTCTTCAGTACATTTGCATCCGATTCGAGATCTAGAATTACCTGATCCATTTTGTACTCTCCGATTTGCATAGTCAATCTCATTTCCCTTCTTGTGCACAATGCATGCTTTCCAAGTTTCTAGACTATGCGCAGTTCTCCTGACCCCGCGCAGCTAGTGATAAGTTCTTGTAGTCCTTTTACAGCCTTGCTGTCGCGCAACAATTTCATGCATGTCTCCAGAAAGGTAGTGAGCATTGGAGGATCCATCCCTAGTTCTAGTTGATCCTTACTACCTGAAGTGGAGGCCTCCGTGAAGCTCTTCTTAGCTTCCATGAATGTCTCCTTTGTGAGCTCCCAATGTTGGGTCCCTATAATACTAGTGATTACCCCATTACTATTGTAGTTATACCCCTTATTAATATTGTTGTGCCCCTATTGCCCCCATATTGTTTATTAATGTGCCCCATAGAATCCCTTTATTGTTATTTTTGTGGCTTTATATTATTATTGTTAGGTCGGCTGGTTTATATTGTGACTCCTTAGACTCCTATATATAGAAAGGAGGTTTGTCATTTTGAATCATCCAATGAATTGTTCATTATGTAATTAAAGGAGTTTTTCCCCTCGAGAGGCTGAATTCTAAGGCGTTGATCTATCTTTTCTATTTTTCTTGAGCTGTTTTCATAATCATTGTATCAGAGCTTTGGATTAGGTTTCGCTGCTCCAAACAGGTCATCGTGGAATTTTCGCTATAACTTTTTTTCTGTGACGTTTCAGAAGTTGCAAGAAAAACCCATTTGAGAAGAAATCGCGCTGAACCTTGGGTCCGAATTTCAGAGCTTTTCGCGAGATATTTTCGGAGATATGATCTGAGGAAATTGGCCTTTTTGCAGACTCCTGAATTACACTCAAAACAGGTGACCTGGGGAAAATCGTCATAACTTTCTTTCTGAGCATCGGATTGAAATTCCGTAAGAAGGTACAGAAAGAGGACAGACTGTAGTTTTCATTTATATATTTTTCAGAGTCAAAGGTTGAAACAGTGACTCGTGGCACTTCATACAACTTCGCTCTTCTGAAAAGGTCTATAATCAAGTCACTGTGGGAGATTTCACATAACTCTTCCTTGGAGAATCCAATTTGGGTCAGACTTGTGGCATTGGAAAGAGGACATAGAGGGCTACTACAGGTCACAAGTTCAGAACTAGATGATCGGAAAGTACAGAGATACATCAGAGGCAATATCAAGCTCCTACAAAGTGAAAAATGGTGTGTAGATTTTCTTAAATTTTTGCTTAAGCTTGGTTTGAAAATTTATTTTGAA